>DWPV01000404.1:0-29791 GCA_018251915.1 Urbanus proteus proteus | reverse complement strand
GACAGACGGACAGACGGACAGACAGCGGAGGCTTAGTAATAGGGTTCCATTTTTACCCTTTGGGTATGGAACCCTAACAACAAACTTTCCGCCCATTGTGTACCTTAACTGAATGTTCCTGACAGATCCATTTTAGTAAAATAATCACTAATTCGCTAGTAACAAGTTGTATTGAAACTGTATTGTATCAAATGGATATTTGCCTGGATAGATGACAATTAAGTACACAAAGACTATTTGTTTACAGAGTTAATTGGAGCTTAACCATATCATTTATTTTGAAGATATGTATGAAACGATAAAGTTTATGAAAGGGCTCATTTCTAGTATTATTTCCTTTACGATTATTCCTTTTTAAGCACAATGAGTTTTTCTAGTATAGTGAGTACCATGAACATACTAACGAAAATGAAAACAACCAGACCCAGAACAGAAGTCTAAATTCATTATTTACATATCTGTCTGGCCGGGGATTGAGCCCGGGACACTTCGGTTTCAATAGATAAAGAAAGTTTATACTTAACCGTTCGAGAGTTACACGGCAGTTACTAATTGGGGGATTTAATAAGAAAAGTAAACTTACTCTTATCGGATTCTTTAACTCGCAGTTTGAGGGGGTCACGGGAGGTCGGTAAGACGAAGGGATGAGTTTCATTGGCGAGCAGCTTCAGATCAGACACGGTGTAGTACCGACTCGCTCTGATCACATGGCGTTCTAAAATTTGCTTCGTCTGTAAATATTATAAATATTCATTCGAACAATATCTACGGGAGTTTGTATTGGCTATTGGAAATAAACGAAAGATTTTTGATCCGTCTGACGTTCAATATATTATTTGATATTGAACGTCAGACGGATCAAAAATCTTTCGTTTATTTCCAATAGCCAATTCAAGTAAGTAAAAAAAATAGCTACATATATAAATTTATTTAACGATACGAATCTTGAAGTAAAAAGAAATCAATAATATAAGAATGCTGAGTTCTTCCTTATTTTAAATGTTACATGTGAAGTAAAATATTTTCGTATATCGTAATATGTTTTCCGTTGGAACTAACTTTTGAATTTTCTCCTACCGAAGTTTAAACTTGACCATAATACGTTATTGAACTTACGAAGTAACCGAAATCTTCCTTAAACAACGCCTTGTAAGCAGAGGGGTGTCGAATTTGGAATTTGAGCCAAGCGTGATCCCGCGGCACGAAGTAAGTGTACCGGTGTTCCATATCGTTCAGTTGGTGATTGAACATTTGACGCTTCCCAAGATTATAGGTAATGCTATAAGAAAACATAACTTAATAAGTAAATCATAAAGATAAGGATATTATAAATATTGTGTAGAAAGGGCTTCTTTATTTTTAATATTCTACGGCTTTTTAAATATTGACTGACATTTCTTTAGTATTGCAAAGTTTTTTTATTTTTTTTTATTTTACGATCAGTATTTGATTCTGTTTAAAACTTAATATACTTAAGCGAATTTACTCAGGAATACGAGTACAAAATGACTGATCGGAAATAATCTGCCTCTATTCTTTGAATGTTATACCAAAGAAAGCTAAGAAATATAAGGGACGAATTCTTAAACGTACGTCTCTTCTGTTATACAAATAAATTAATTGAATAATAACGTTAACTAAATTAAAAAACGAGCTGCCTTCACAGCCGCGTGGAAATGTGCAATATTTTTAAATTTGTACACATGAATCGGGAAATATTCATGATCATGATAATATGTAGGTTACGTCACTCCATGTATCACGTCCACTCCATTTTAACGTAACAATTGCACAGAAACTGAATCGGCCATTTACCACATATTTTTAATACAAACCAAATATCTTTTTATCGCACAAACCATAAAAATTAACGATTTTCAGGTTTTTATACTGCACAATATAACTTATAATTTAACTTATAATTCGTTTCTTAAAATCACAAAAGTACTCTTCAAATGTTTCGTACCTACACGAGTACACAAGGCACACATTCGATTACCTCTCAGTGTGGTCTTGGAACATTAAAAAGTAAATGAATCTCACTTGAGCATCGGATCCGTCTTCATCTTCTCATAAATGGTGACATAAGGAACTCCAAGTACCCGGTCGATGATATGAACAAAGCCGTTAGTGGCAGCTATGTTTGTCTGCGTGACTGTAGCGTTTACACCACCGCCCTCTACCGTCAATGTTTGGTTATTGTCGAAGTTCAAAACATTGAAGTACAGGTATTTACGAAGAGCGGCGGTCGGTGCTTGATAGATCTAAAATAATAAAATCTTTATTGATTATGTATTTAGTGTATGAGCAAAAATTGGAGTTGCATACTTTATTAATATTTAGTTTCTAAGATAGATTAAATATACAGGTTAATTATATTAATATTAGCCTTTGGTCGAGAAGATAATGTCTCTTAAATTTACGAATTTAAAATTGGCGAATTATTAATTACCTACCTTTAGGATTTAAACATTAAGAATTAAATTTCTAACGTCCGATTTTTGCTCAAACACCTATTACAATGTTTATGCACCATGCTATGGCATAACATACGATGGAAACTTGAAGAAATGCCTATACTAGCCACATGGAACAATAACCTGCTTAAACGATTGAGTCATGCATTGTTGAACGACTACACGAGCACAATGAACATTTGTTTAAAAACATTGATACACTGCATGCCTTGATAAGAATAAAATGGTTATGTAATTATGACGACTAATATTGAAAAGTAATAAATGATAATGATAGACTTCCGGGTAACGCTTTGGTCTGTAATGTCCAAGTCGTTGCTTACAGTATTATAAAGATGTACTTAAATAAATAAAAAGCTCAATCGAATTTACCTGCTTTTATATCTACAGACACCAAACAGACAAAATACTAATTGTAATAACGGATATTCACGATACTTTTTTGTATATTATGCCCATATTTTTACCCAGTTGCATAGATCATGGTCACGGGAATGCAGGTTCGCCGTGACCACGATTCCTGCAACTGGCTGTCCGGTGGTGTTACAGTAAAGTTAAAAAGTCAATAGATATTGTATTTATAGAAAAACACAATTTTTTCTGCTAGTTCTGCTACAGTGCGCGTTTGCTATGTTGAGTTAGTTTATGTAGCTATAAATGCAGCTTTAAGAGTACATGCGCGGAAATAGATGTGACGTAAGGAACTCATTTAACTGTAGGATCTCGTCCGTGTGAATTAGATTTAATTGAATTAAGACTCTTAAGGATTATTTCATTAAAGTCTTCTTTAATAATATTTGATTATCAGTCAAGTAATTCGTGATGTAGTAATTGTGATTCAAGTTACTTAAAGAGCTTAACGTGATTATACATATGTATATTTTCAACATTTTTCAACTTTCTTAATTTAAGTACCGAATCAAGTATATTGAAATAGCTTAAAAGGCATAGCAGTGTCGCCTGAATCTTATTATTACACGCTCAATAATGTTAAAAAAATATGGAAGTTGTAAGACACCTAATTAACACATGACATTACCAACGTTACCCGGAAGACCATCACACCAATAAATCGAAACCAAAACTTGAAAAATGGAAAAGGATTATTGTCGTAAATAATTCTTTTTAAATTGGATTAACGTACAGTTCCGGGGATCTGGTTCCGATAAGCAGCAGCGAACCGAGTGAAAGTCAACGCACAAAATTAATTTCCCTCGAAATTGTCAAAGGTACTCGTACTTCGAAAGGCGCTTATGTTGAAAGGATTCAATAAATCCGATTATCCACAATTTTCAATTAAGTGTCATTGTATATTTTGCTGGGTCTAGTGTTTTATTTGCAGTGAGTAAGACAGTTACAAAAAGTGTGGCTATAAGCAGTAAGCCGTGTAAAGAATATTTATACAATTTGTGATTTTTATCATATTTTAGTTATAATATATGTTTGTTTACATTCATATTTAGTATGGCTTTATTACGTAATCCTTAATTAGTTACAAAAGCTTTTTTTAATTAATATGCATGCAATAGAGCACTAAGCACTAGAAATTTGTTGGCACAAATGCCTAGTTCTAAAAATTACAATAATAATATTATTCAATAACGCCTGATTGACAACACCAGACGGCCACTTTGTTCAGATTAAATCAATAAAGCTAATATCATGATATCAGCATATTGTAATAATCGGTGCCATAGACTCCGTAGGAGCGCATCGGATACCACTTGTATATCTATAGATAATAATATAATTCCAAAATGTGATGTTATGCATTTATAATAAAAATATACCAAATACATACCTGGTTCATGTTATGGTGTATAATGACATCCAGCGGCAGTCTCTCTCGCACTAAATGCAGATTCAATATTTCTAACAGCTTCTGGTGATTGCTGCGATAAAAAATCAAAACATGAAATATTTCATTTTACAAATACACTTTAGTTTAGAAACACCTATAAAGTATTTCCTAAGCAACAGAAAATAAGTATACAGTGCA
This sequence comes from Urbanus proteus proteus, assembly GCA_018251915.1. Lineage (NCBI taxonomy): Eukaryota > Metazoa > Arthropoda > Insecta > Lepidoptera > Hesperiidae > Urbanus > Urbanus proteus. The sequence continues at coordinate 25,315 of DWPV01000404.1, read as the reverse complement.
TCTGATGCTAATAGGTCTTTTCAACTCACATTCTGTCATGGCAATAGTTGGCTATGGCGATGGCTCTATAAAGGATTATTACCTAAGATAGCTCAATTGTATTTCGGGATATGTCCCAAATCCTTTTTTACCAACACGTTAAATTTTAAATTAGAAAACCTTTTCCTATTACAAAAAATACGTTTTAAACAAATAGAAGTGTACTATCTGTACAGAAACGTATACACTAGGCAGCAATTAAAACATTTTTCACAAGTAACTTTAAAGTGTTCGTTATCTTCACCACGCCACATAAAGCATCTACGTATTTTTGAATAATTCAAATGGATTCATTTGACTGCACCCTTTTTAATTGTAACGTTTCAAAATGTTATACTCGACGTGTCTGTAACAAACGCGTGGCAAACAGCATTTTGCGGATTTGCGGTTTCGTAATTACAACAAGCCCCGAAACATGCACTCATGTCTGATTTCATCCATTCCTCTTTAGTGTTATTTTTATTTTGTTTCAATTGTTTTAGGGAGTTTAGTTATATTTGTTATTACCATTTGGTATTAATAGGACAATTCAATATAAAGCAGCTATAATTTTAAAATCATTTTATTGTGGTCTCCGGTAAAAACGTTAGTGATATAATCCACGTGATCAAACAAAACTTTACCTTTTACATAAATAAGAAAAACAAACATAAAAACAACTTTAAAACAATAGTAACAGTAAACAATAGTAAGACTTAAGACTAAGTAAACATATATTAAAACAAATGTGTGTTAGTGCAAATGTAATTTCTTACAAGATCAAAAAAGGTATTACGTTTAAAAGAGATTAAAAATTAAAGACGCTGTTACCTGATAACATTCTGCACGCTGTGGTCATTCCAAGCTTCATTAGCCGGCGCAAACAAAGTAATGTCCTTAGCCAACGTAAGTTCGTTAAGGAATTCATTGTTTGACCCCAGATCCATGATCACCTCGTAGAACTTGCACAATGGACCGTCCTCTTTTTCCTGATTGCAAGAATAATTTATTAGTAAAAAGAAGTTTGTTGAGTACGTACATGGAATTGATTGGGAAATCTATTAGATTTAGTATTAAGTTAATATAGACGAGTATTTTAAATCTTGTTATTTTTGACGTTACTTCAAAAATTGCTGTAACTTAACGTTACTGGACGTTCCTATGATGTTTAGGATTAAATATATACATACAACGCGTTTAGGTGGTTTGCCTTGATTGTCATAGTAATTTACAAAAATAAGTAAGCGATTAACATATAATCATTTTATAATATGAAGTTGCAATTTTAATTTAGAAGAACATCACTTTGTAATATTTATAACGTATATAATTATTACAATGTTAAAAGTTTGATGTTTACCTACTATATATTGACAAAGGCTTTAAACCCATAATTACAAAAATTTACATCAAAATTTTACTTTTGCCTGGTATGTCCAGAAAGATAACCGTAAGCGAAATTATGTTGACTTTTAACGAAGATTTAAGTTGTAGTACCAAATGAAATCGCGATCCTCTGATTCTCTAATCAAACCGATGAAGAGAATAATATTCTCCATAGAAATAAAACAAACTTGTGAATAAATTTATCAAATAATAAAACAACGCGACTTTTGCAATTTAAAACCTGCGGTGTGGGACGTCGTTGGTTGTTGCTATAAAATGTTGTCAAAAACAACAGAACGGAAAAATCACTAGAATTTCAATTGTCGTTCGTAGTTTTCACAGAATGGTTCTACGGTTTCTCTTATCCTGTATATACAGACAGTACTACGTTTTTGTTTTCGATGCAAGCATTGTGTGCCTTTTTGTATTTTGTCGGGTTTTCCAAGAATAATACACGTATATACATATGTAGGTATATCTGTAAAAGCGGAAAGTTTTACTCGAAATTAAGCATTATTCATGCGTAAAAGGATTTGATCTCGTGAATATGGATGTTCACGGAATTCGTTTTGCAATTTTATTTTATGACGTTTACTATGGTATATTTTGATATCCCACGTTTTATAATATTATCTATTTCTATAATGGCGGAGGGAAACATCGCGAGGATACACCTAAGAGGTTTTTTATTATAGAAATAGCAAACGAGATTGCAGTTCACTTATTCATACGTTTTTTGGCTAAAGTAGGAATCAACATAAAAATGAAGGCAATTAAAAAACCTTAGATTATTTTTTCACCAAATATTTTAGAAAAAAGATTCTTGTATAATTTTCAATGCCTTATGAAACATAATATATGTATGTTTTTTCTTATTGTGATATATGAAGCTATTTTCATCAGTAAGACAATTTTCATGAACTTAATGAAGAGTAAAATATAAATGTTATATAAAAGAGAGAAAACATTCATTTAATTACTCAAAATATGGTCTGCAAAGACTCATAAATGGCACGTATTGTTAAATTGCAACTGTTTGGAACAGATTATTCGCTTGGAGTGTCATTGTTTGCGGTTACCTACATCTGGATACATATCTATTTAATAGCACATAGTGATTAACGCCGGTAAATCGAAATGTTTGATAGCTATACCAAGCGACGTACTGAAGTGGGGAAGTGACACGAGATTCGGTAGGTACGTAGCTACCCAAAATTTTAAGCTCCCCTGCGACACCGTCAAAAAACTAAAAACAAGTCGAAGGGTTTATATCAGTGTTTCTCAAAGTAGGCAAATATTGGCGCGCTGAAGGTCTATACAGCAGTTGGTTATAAGCCTCGCGATAGGAGGCGTTTAGGAGGTACCTATAACTGATGACCGATTTATGTTTTTCAGTATTGCCTAGAAATAGGAGGATTATTTCGTCCAACTATTTCACGGAGAGATTATTGTAGAAAAACTAGTTGATCCAAAAGCTGAAAAAGGAGCGCGCGTGAACATATTTGATTCCAGAAGTGGATGGTAGAAGAAATAACGTAACATTTGAGAAGCTCTGGTGTAAGAACATATAGGTACAGATCCATCGTGCAGTGTTTAGAACGTCTGCTTTTTATGTTTATGTGTCGTTTTAACTATTGTTTGGCGCCCGTCTGACACTCTTTAGTTCATGCGTTGCGTTTTTTTACCTTCATTATTTTGTTTTTATAGAGCGTAATGCTGAGTACATATTTTTATAATACTTTCCTTAGCGACGGTGAGAGTTTATGTTTATACTGTACGTGATACGTTGTTTTTAATTTTTTTGTAGTAAATGAAGATGGATAGATATTGTCGTTTAAATATGTAGTTATAAATGTTTGGTAGGTTTAGGCATTGGCGTTTAATTAGTAGGTAAACCCAGACGATTAAACGATACAAAATTTCTGTTGGAAGTTGTGAATATGATTTGATGCAATCCTGAACCCAAATGGTCATTAGGAGATGCTTGTATATGTCTATAACGGACTAGTATAGAATACAAACTGTCGGGTTTAATTAACCGTTGGTAACTGTGAAATGTGCACGAGCCTCGGTTTTGCGATGAAAATTCCAAAAACCCTGCGGATGCCTGCATTTAGCGTGTGATTCGAGCACGTTGCCGTTATTGAGTTTATGGAGTGTTACGTCACTTCCGTATACCTGTCATATCCGGAAAATCTCGAATATATGTACCACCAAGTACGTGTTAAATCAAAATTCAATAAGAGCTCCAAAAAGGAATGTAAAGCTATAAAAAGTAATGATTTAAAAATTGCAACTTCATAATATAAAAATATCACACTTACAGACATATAGAATATAATATAGTGATACTTACCAAAAATACCGAAAACAGTGCAAAAGAGCTTAAGTGCATAATATTAGTCACAAACACCATTTAAATGAATTCTAACAATAAGTTTATACTGTACCTTTCAAACCTTAAAAGTTAAATTAAAAATGACATAGCTAACTAAAAAACAACAACATACGTACATATAGACGAAATACATAATATATATATTCGTTTCTACAGGATATATTCGTGCATTTTATAAAATACTTACAATCCCCTAAAGTTGATAATTTCATGCAGGATCCATGGGAGGGGCGCAGTAACATAAAACAAATATAGAAAACAATCAAAGAGAATGTTTACGAGTATATAATATATACTTTTTGTACATACATCTACATACCGTTTTATAAATAATTATTAGGATGAAGTCTACGGGGCCTTTAATTTGTATCCAACGGTTTAATTTATTACTACTTCTATAATTAAAGGCTGTATTATGTATAAATGTATATATTACAAAAATAAGTATGATTGCATCCACATATAGTATGTTTACCTACATTTATAACACTAGAGCTGATTCTACTCGTATATAGGTTCACTAATTTGTCATGACTAAGAAAACAACAATGCCGCAACAACAACAATACATTATTGAAATCAGGATGGCGACTGTAGTGACCCCATCATTAATTTAAATAGGGATTTTAAAATTGTTTTTTGTTGCTATAAAAATGTTAAATATTTCAAACAATATATAAAAATGTTTCGAAAAGCTTGTGATCTACAAATAAGTTGAAGTAACGAAATTTTTTGACACAAAATCATGAATGAATGCGCTAATAATTACTTGATTTACGGAAATAAAATTTATTAATTATGTTAAACTAAATAGTTTACCTAAATACCTTATTGAAGCAATTGATGTAAAGGTATTGTGGTGAAAGGTTTGCTAATTTACGAAACGATAAAGAATAACAATATTTGTGACATTGATATACATATATGTACATACATTTGAAATAAGGAAATATAATAAGTATCACTGTAATATACTTGGAATAAACACAAATGTTATTAAAATATGTAAAACAGACAAAACGGTGACACTGCTTGTATTAAAAGGAAAACATTACGAAAATTTTACTTCATAAGAAAAAGACGATCACAGAATAAAAAAATATAGTAAAACGAAATTAAAAGCACTTCAATTTTACCTTCATAGCCTGGTTCCCATATAAATGGAGCAAAAAGTTAATGTCAGGATTCAAAATAGAATTTAGGTAATAGTTTATTTATTCACAAGTATAATAAAGTAAATTACAAAGCACTTGTACTTAAAATTTGTAATTAAGTTAGTACATAGAAAAAGTATTAAATCGTCTGCCAATAGAATAAAAAAGTACGCCGTGTGTGTACCTAAAGCTTCAAAAATTGTAGTATTAGACTTTCGCCTGTTTTGATTAACTTCGCAACGGTAAAAGGTATCCTGTGGTTAAACTATCTACGTATGTGTTGAATTTAATATCAATCCAATCAGTATTTTTAACGTAAAAGAGTAAATATCTATTTATTCATCCATCCTTACACTCTTACCTTTATAGAATTATGTAATAACATCATCTATCTATTCGTAAAAGATATTTAATTGGTAGATATTTTTATTAATTTGCACTTATGTTTATTCAAACTCTATGGTAAGTGATATCATAATCATAGCAAGGCAGTAGACCCAATTTAGTTTAACTCGGAATATTAGCACAGGACAAGTTAATTTAGCTCGGCTAGACGAAGCCATTATCCTAATAAAGCGACTTATTATTTGACTACATCATTTTTTTCCTTACCATGAACCAGAGGAGGCTTGTACTAGAGGAGTTCCTAATTTAAGACGTTTAATATTGTATTTTAAATAGAAAAACTAAAACTTCAAAAAAATCATGCAGACTATTAACAAATTATAATGAAGACGAAAATATTGATAACAATGTACCTAATTCAATAATAACATTTTACTTGAACAGAATTTGAGTACAGCAATAGTTAAATTACTTAAAGTTTTGGAATCAAAAGACCTCTTTGGCTTGAATACAAAATCCATAGATTAAACTCACCTTCAAAAAGTCAATGACTGTAGTATCGACCACCATGAGCGGTCGTTGGATGAGGTGAACCACTCCGTTCTTCACAGGTATGTTGGCCCTCACGATGTCAGCGAGCACCACTCCTCGGCTATGCTTCGCATCGCCAGCAACCGTGTTGGATTTCACGTAAGCTGTTCAAAAGATAATACATAAAGAATTAAAAAAAACAGCAAACTCGTGATTCTGTCTCATGACAATTGATGTGACATATTTTATGAACGTGCAAAAGAGTGAGGTTCTAAACGCACAGGTGTAAGAGCTAGTACAACACATGAGCGAACCCTTTCTTTTGAGACATTTCCTGAATTACCATGGACTTTCATGAACCTTTTAAAAAAGAAAAATGCTCTATTCTTTCGAACTATGCTTCCAAGACTGAAATGAGTTGAACTGTTTGTATGTGACTTTTACCAATTTATTTCCCAAGTATCATTTTTGTATATAAAAATAGCGATAAGCGTCGAATGCCACCGACCCATTAATGTTACCGGAAAACTTACATACACATCGTTAACTGCAAAGTTAGCTTCAAAACTTTTCGAGTAACAAAATTGGCAAGTTCTCTAAAGAAAACTTATAGAATCGTTAATATTGCATACGAAATTTCGTACCATATGACGTGTTTATATTTCTGTAATACAAGAATATCACAACGCCATGTATTTAGTAGCACTGACCTTGAATAGACCTTATTACATGCCTATAAAGACTCTTTACAGATGAGTCTATCGGATTTGCTATTGCCTTGAACAATTTAGACTAAATATTACTCTGTAGTATACCAGGGTCCCTCGAAACACGAAAAAAAAAATGTCTAGCTGCAGGAACATATTGAGTTGAGAAGTAAGTCAATTCTATAAATTAAATCATCATATTTTTGGCCTAGATATTTATTTTGCAACTGGAAACCAATCGAAACAATGCAGTATTATTGGGTAACCGAATAGACTCCAGAGAATATGCCGTGATTAATATCAGCGAACATGTTTAAATTATCAAGAGAGCTTGCAACACTATACATGAAATTTAATGTCTCACGGGATTCTGTTTTCAAGCAAGGGAAATATCTTCTATCACCACACATTAAGTGACTGTATGCAGAAGACCGATATGAATCAGCATAAATGATTTCATTTAGTACGAGTGCTTTTAAGATTCCGTTAATGTTGGTACTAATTAAAACAACCCTTTGTTTTCATAATTATAATGGCATTTCCAGCGTCTAAAGGCTGAACCCATCGCAAGAAACACATTTTTAGAAATATTTTAAGAGAAATTATTTTCACAAAGGGTCTACAATTTAAATTAACGTTCGTTGTGTAATAGAATAATTTCCAAAATAAATATACAACTGGTTATATTTATTTCTGGATTAAGTTGAGTTAATATAATTTCATTTACTAACCTATTTGATCAACTGTAATTTGTGACATTTTAGGATGAGGCGGGCAGTGAAAGACACCTGAATGTGTATGTCGCAGGCTTGATAAAACGCTTTTCACTAATAACACCACAATACCAATCTATCTGCAACTATTTTGGATGATGAGAAAACAAGTTAATGTACCTATAAGTTGAGTTGCACACCCACGACGCTTTCGCTGCGGGCACGTATACGGGTCATCTTCCATGAAATACGCTGCAAATCACGACTGTGATAAGTCCCCACGATTCAGAAAACTTCCTGAGTTAACTCGGATTGTTCTTCGACCACGCCCTATTTATTATCAATTTGTGCAGAACCTAGAGTACGATTGTCGAAAAACACGAATGTAACAAGGCCCTTAAAGGGTAAGAATATTGTTAAAGATTAAAACTTAGGTGCCCTTCCAGAATATTAAATTACGTGACCTCAACTAGCGGTTTACCTGCATCCCACCTACTTTTCTCGTAATTTAGCAGCTTTTGTATTTTCAATGGCTTCTAGTGCTTCGGCTAACTCAATTTTGTTGTTTGAAGCAAGGCTGGCCGTACTTTATATTAATTGCAGTTTAACTTACGTTTGAAATTTCGCAAAATTTAATTTCATTAATTCATGGAGATTTTCTGAATACGCCAATTGTTTATTTGCGAGTTTCCCAAAGTGACTTCTCATGTAACTGTTTATTATATTTCTAGTAATTATTTATGACCTTTTCTAACCTCATGTTACTGTAAGTGCCTCAACCCGACGATACCATTTTTCTTGCTATATATTTGTTATCTATTTATTTTGTTATTATTTTAGTAGCTTGCCGTGGCACCTTGCAACTGACCTGTTGAATGTAACTTTAAAGTATCTTTGTTATTATTCAAGATTACTTACTAATCTCTTCTTTTCCGTTCTTGGAGGTGCTGAAGGATATGATGACTTTGACATTATCGCTGAAAGCCATTGATTCAAATTCGTCGGCGTCGTCGGTGGCCTGGGTGAACAATACGTGCTGCGGGATCACGTGACCGTCGATCACCTTCCCGTCTATCAAGTCGGATCGGGTTCTTGGCTGTAACATTACATTTTTATTATAATTGACTTCAATATAAGAAAGACTAATTGCCACTCCCTGTAAGATCCCATGTTTTTGTCAAATTCCCTTCCAAATAGGACCGGCAATTCCTAAATATTGTCTTGTAGTGAAATAAGAGCATACAAAAAAGTAATCTTATTTTTATGTTTGATAACTAAGCTAAGAAAAGATCTTGTCTTGAAATTTAAGACTATAATTATTTAATTTAGTTGGACTTATAATATATTTTTCTCTTATCACATAGCTTAAATAAGCAAATGTTATTCAAAATGCTTCCTATATTTCTTTTTACAAATATTTAATAACATCGATATTTCATTTCAGTCGATATACTAGTATTTACCTTAAAACCCTCGTCAACTGGGATGAAAAACGTGTGCCTGCCATCTGCATTGAAAACTTCCTTCTTTTGTAGTTGGTTTACCTTCTGGCGGAACGACCTATAATATGACACTCAGATATAATTTATTATTATCACATCAACCTTCTTATTCAAAAACGGTCCCTTTTATAATATTTCGTATATTAAGAGCAATGGATACCATTACTTCACTCTCAGGTATTTAAGTGATGGAAATGTGTTCACCTCACGTAAGGCTAACAATCCAAATCCCCAAGAAACATAAAAGACGCATTAATTTAGCTTTAATAATATTGTATGTGTAAACAATCGTATACGAGTACGTTGTGTTCACGTACGCAGATGTGTATATTTTGTAAGCATTATCTCCTATTTTATGACATTTCCCAAATGTCTTTATATAAAAGAGCTTGAAAAAAAGAGCTATTAGCATATAATAAAGTGTTATTTTCTTACACTTTTTTATGTTTTCTTATTTGGTGTACCTATTTATAGAAAAATATATAATAGAAAGGTAATTGATAAATATTAAGAGATGATTAATCTAAAAGAACAGCAAATAAAAGAAAGAAAGAAAACATTTATTAAATGTGAATGTAACAGAAAAATTACGGTAGATAGGAAATTACAAAAATATTTAGTCTATAACCATAATGCAAAGTGAGCAAAATGATCCACTTAAACGATTAATCTATATTCTTCGTAAGAATTCCATTAAGTTAATGTAAATTCATTTACAATTTTCAGATAAGGTTTAGTGTGCTTAACGAAGTTTAGTTGACTTAAAAATATGAGTTTGCTCAATTTCATTTATCGTACAATCGCTTTTTCATTACGGTTAATATTTCGTAATTCAGCTGACATTTTGGTTTTCCGGCAAAGCATTAAAATATTACCAGGATAGCCTTTTGGTTTAATAATATCAGTTGAATTATATCCATAAAATCTTTAGCTATGTCGTTTAGTGCTAACAGATATGGTGACATATTACGTGACAGAGCAAGAATTTCGTATAAGTAATTTTATATTTGAACTAGCTTTTGCCCGCAGCTTCGCTCACGTGGACTACTGAAATGGGATGAAGATTTTCTATGTATTAAAGCATTTGTGTGCCAAATTAGTTAAAAACCCGTTAAACCATAAATGCGTTAAGAATTAATAAACATTTATCGATCTACCCATTCTTCGATCTACCTATCCAACCTTCTACACTTAACATTTGTGATATTAGTAAGTATTTTTAAATCAATAAACTTTATAAAATAAATTGCAATCTTGGGGAATTGGCGCAACTTCTTACAAAATCGCTTGACTTCCTTATCATTAAGTTTTCAGGTACCAACTTAAAATGGATACAAAGATGTATGAAATATGTTTTTGACCGTTTCTCGTTTAAAGTTCTAAATTACGAGTATAAGCCGATAGCGCCATTAATGTATATCCACCGAGTAGTACCTAGTATCGTTCGAGTGTTGGCTATTCAGTTAAGTGCACAGCCTCATTAGTTGCTAATTTATTTTTAACTCGTAACATTGTGGTTGAAACACGCGAACATATCATTAATTATTTTAAAATTTATCTGGATTTAAACAGAAAACGTGTTTCAGTTCAATGCATTTAAAAATATCTTAAAAATCGCATACGTCTATATAGTCCAATTGGTATGTTATGCGAATTCCTAGAAATAGTTTGGTTTAAAGTATTATGTCTTATAATTAGGTATACTATGTAGGTATTTACATGTATGTGTTTGTGTTCATATACAGTGAACAATAATATAAATTTAAATTTAAGGTTTTAAAATACGCATTTCATAATTAGATTTTACAAAACATTATATTCAGAAGTGAGTCTAAAATACTTAGTAGTAGATAAACTAGTCCATAGACCATATCTGCAAGTTCTAAATCACGTCCAACATTAACTGATTAAACGCCGGCCATTATCGACTAGCCGATGACTCTCGGGGGCTGTAAAGTGCATTGCTATTCAGTTAAGCTTTGCAGTTGAATAGCTGCTAATTTTATAGTTGCGCCAGTGTAATGAATACGCGAACTCCTAATTATTGAAACATATCTGTGAATTGATATTAGATTTTTAGCGTAGAGACGTAAGTTAAGACTGTATAGTTTTTATGGGATATTGAAGAAAGTGGATGAACAAATAGCCTTCTAAGAGGAAATTTGCTTTATGAAACAGCTCAGCTTTAAGGTCATTAATAATACACTTAACGTTATATCTGCAATATTAATTAAGTTTTAAGATAAAGTGAAACGCCCTGCAGCTTGTGTAGATCTCTACCTCAACCTATCTACACAGTTAAGCAACGTCTGGCACGAAAATTGAGTGGGTGAGCACTAGTGGCAATTTAATGCGCACTTCCATGCTTTGGATATCACGTGAGTCGTCGAGTTCATGTGTTACCATAGGATAGTCATTAAAACTCCTCAAAGGCCTTTTGAGTGATTTGAAAACATCCGATATGGTTCCGAAACGGTATGCCTACTACCAGTACACCCTCCACCAATGCGTTGAGTGGCGTGTTGGAGTACCTACGCTCCAGGCGTCCCAATTTTTAGAGAGAGACCCATCAGCAAACAATATACAAAATAAAATATACAAAGGGTATCAATAGCCATAGAGTGAATAAAATATAGGATAACAAGTACTGACACTAAACTATATATTTTTACAGAATGAAGGACATAAATATTAAGCTTCCACCCATCTTATATTTTATCTGTCATTAAACATAAAGACCCACAAACTTAATTTTCAGCAAATTGGCCATTGTTTTTTCTACCTTATTCTATCGAGGTGACTTTAAGATTATCTTCAATTTTCATAGCCCTGGAGCCGGTTAACGAGATATTTTATGAGATTTTTATATCGCAAAGCCCGAGAGATTACAGTGAATTGCTTAAATGAATATCTCTTAGATATTTTAATTCAGTTCACCGTGGAGCGCTTCGAGTCGATTATTGAATGATCAAATTAAAAAATAACATAGACTAAGGCAAAACATTTTTGTCTGTTGTTTATGCACTGAGTTTCTTTGTTTCAATTAGTTTGGAGTTTTTGTGTCATGAACAAAAGAAAAATAAATTATGATTCTGTCACTCATCCAACTTATGACCGCGCCTAACGATTCTTAACTTTGAAGAGGGGTTGAGCTCTACATAAGCCTGACTATAGTTTTTTTTCTCAACCAATATTTTTTGATTTGTAGCTTGAGAAGTTTTAGTCCCATTAATATAATTAAAAATAATTATATAACCTAATTAAAAATAGCATATTTTACGGATTAAGGTTGAATTTCCGTTACCAGACGAAAATTAGTTTTTATATTTGCACTAAGTAAACAATACGCAATATATAATACCAATCATAAAGCCCTTGGCATTGTAGTAACCTTCCTTTCAAAATTGCAATCAGGACGTGTTGGGATATCAGATTATATGAACTTAAGACGCCATTACCATGCAAACTAGGTCGGTTAATCCATTTACCTCAGTCTGTGCGGTCCTATATCGAATACGTCGGAATGCTCCAGAAATTGAAATGCATTAGGGTTGTATACCGGCGTGCCAATGGCGCTGGGACCGTGTGGCTGGAGAGGCTGCAATACTTGATCTATTACGTGCAACACCTGGAACAAAAGGAAAAAGTAATTGCTGGACTAAACTTACTTAACATCTTAATATCTCTCGACTTCAAGAATAGAAAGCATAATATGTTAGGTTATGATGAAGTACAATAATCTACTGATATTCGATTTTTAATTTTTTGGCATATACAAGTGTTTTTCCTGTCAATAATAGACATATTTATAATATTGACTCAAAATATATGTAAGTATCATGTAAAGTTCATGTAAAGTTGAGTCTCAAATGTCTGTATTATTAATCCTCATACAAACAAATATAACATTCAAACGTCCTTCTAATTAGCGCCCGTGTATGCAAGCAGCTTACGTGAGTAGGCTTGTAGGTTTCTAGAAAATATTTCATGCTAAAAGCAGACTTGTACCATGCATAATACGCTCGGGGTGAATTCATTTGCAAATATCAAAAACATTGCTGGCACAGCCGCTAGTACAACTTTGTGAGTAATGCGGTGTAGTAATGTTACGTTTCTAGTACCGTCGACTCGAGAGGCGTTAAGTAATCATCGTGTACGAATAAACTCGATTACCCAGCATTCTTTTTTAATTAATCAACGTAGATATTCCTATTCATTTAATCTTATTTTAGTTCGTCTGCGCTAATTGCATTTATTGCAGATTAAATCTACACAAATAAATAAATTGAAGTGTCTGTTTTTGATTTCAAAATAACATTTTTTACTCAATGCATATGAAAGTATTCACGATACCTATAACGAAAATGCAATTTTTTTTTGTCTGTCTGTCTGTCTGTTTGGCTGAGCTTATCTTCTAAACGGTTTGACCGATTTCAACGGGACTTTTATTGAAAGATAGTTAAAGGTCTAAGGCGTAACATAGGCTACTTTAATTTTTGAAAAATCTGTTAGCGCGCGCTCCACGCCCATGCGCGCGCCGTCGCGGGAGCGCGGGATGACATTCATGTTTAAATGTGTATCCTTAATTACTTTTTAAACGCGGTTGTAAACCACGGGGATGAACTAGTTGTTAATATATTTTGAACTGATGAATTTGTGATTGTTAACATAAATAATAGATTACTTATTTTTGTTTACCAGGTAGGTGCGTTTACCACGTTGTAATTCTAGATTCAAACATTTTTTGTGTGATCATTTACACATCGTTATAATTTCGGTTCATGAAATAAGCACCATACAACTTTGTGAGTAATGCGGTGTAGTAACGTTACGTTTGTAGTGCCGTCGACTCGAGAGGCGTTAAGTAATCATCGTGTACGAACAAACTCGATTACCCAGCTTTCCTTTTAATTAATCAACGTATTTCTATTTTAGTTCGTGTATGCTAATTAGTTTACGTTTACTGCAGTCAGGAATATGTTGTTAATATATTTTGCTTTGATACAGTTTGTGTTTAGGGAAATATTTTAGGGTAGGTATTTTTTCAAATAACAAAGAATAAAAAATAATCGGCACTTTTAAAAATACAGATTGTTATAAACTCAAACCGGATGAACTTAAATTCAAAAACTTTTTTTTTCGAAATATTCATTATTTTAACAAATAGACTAGCAAAATTTTAATGTCATGCAATTGTTGAAAATTTACCGGCTTGCCTTTAATTAAAATTACCCATAGTAAGTAGTTGTTAGAGGGTATTATGGCACTACTTGCTATTCAATTTTAAACTCGTAAAGACCCGCCTGGCGGTGCGGTCACCATAACTAACATGAAATGGGTTTCGGGTCCGATCCCCGGCCATGCAGATATCTGAGTGACGAATTTAGATGCCTGTACTGGGTGTGGGTGTTTCTCTATACGTTTTTGTGTGTGCCCCCGATACAGGATAAATCTATGATTGTTGAAACTGTGCTTAACACTTTCCTCACCTGAAGTTTTCCATTCCTATTATTAGCCTGATAGGACCTGGCGATGAAGACCTTAGCGTTATTGATGTAGATGTCATCATGCATGGCGTCGCGGCGTCGTGTGATCCATAAGGGTGGGTTCCCCTCCAGCTCAGAGGATATCGCGTAGTCCAGGTTTGTCAGTGTTGTAGCTAGATTTGCTGTTGGGCAAATTATTGTAGGCAGGTGATTACATCTCACATTAGAAAATTATTTTGAATATGCGATAGTTTATTACTCTTTAAAAAAACAATCATCACAATCAAACAACTGGCTCATTTAAATAATAATCAATTTTCAGAGAATGCAGTTACCACTGAGCCCCATAAAATTGCGATATATTTTTTCACTTCCCTACAAATTTGTACTCATTTTGGTCCACAAATATAGAAAATATTTAAAAGTTCATTAGAGCGACACCTACCAGTTGTATTCTATGTAATTATGTAGATACCATCAGTTCGACAAAACAAAATTAACATCAAATCTTACCTCGATCGCATCAAACTATTAGGCACAAAGTTAATACATTGTATAGGATACGAAAATATTTGCAAGTCACTTACATATGTGATACAGAACCAGAGAGTCATCTTTCTTGCCGTGGAACGTCTGGAATGCCTGGTTGGTGGGCGCGAACAATGTCACCTGACGGTATTGCAGGCTCATGTTGGCTACCATATTACTTTGTAGCAGCCCCAGGAACTACGGACAAAGGAAGTTAAATTACTATGTTGAATAACTACTAGACAACAACAAATAAATAATCTCTCAAATACAGTTTGTATTCGGAAATATATTCGGAGAGTTGAGAACCTCTTCTTTCTAAATGCGATTAAAAATTAGACGTGTCTGTGATTCAGTATAATTATAACACTTACATTTTTATATTGTAAAATATTTATAGAAGAGGCTTCGTATCTTTCGCCAAAAGTATTTAATGATGCGGAGTGTAAAACTTAACAGCGCAAATCAGTACATCGATTTTTACTAAACAGCACCTATTTATCTCTTGTGTTCAAAATAACTACAGAATAATAACAAATGATGTTTTCTATACTAACAATAAAAAAGTAAATATATAAGACATTCATTGTCTTGCTTGCGAGATTCAAGATATATCTGACAATTCGCTTTATATCTCAGTTCTAATTTTTCTCAGTCACAGGAACACTGAGAGAGACTGTCACTGGGATAGACAAGTGAAACGTGTCTCATTATTTTTCTGCGAATTCTCTAAATTGATTCAAATAACGTTATTCATTCTTTTAGCGAGAAATAGTTCTTCGTCTATTGTACATAGAAAACAATACATTTCAAGACATGTGAATTTCTTTTATGTGAATCAATTTAACTTTTACTAACTTCATAGCTGTCATTTTGGCACTCGTCGAAATCGTTGGAAAATGTGGTTGAAAATAATAGTATAGTTAAAATATTATTATTGTAATATCACTATTTAACTCATATAGATTCACCTTAAGCGTAGGAAGAGTTTTTTCCGTACCCAGCCCTACTATTGGGTGTATCAACTATGCTCCAAATCGAGTTCGGAAACCGCGGAGAAAACACGAAGAAAAGCCATAGAAAAGCAGATTATTTTGAAAAAGACAATTTCCAGTTAAAAAAGAAAACAAATTGACGCTGATGCCATTTCCAGTGCCATTTTATTTAAACCCAATTGCTTGGAGAGTCAGATAACAAAGCCGCACTCAGCGCCCGCAATGCATTATAAATATAGGAGCTAATATCAAAACCCGTAGGGACTTTCTTCGTAGGGAGTAGAAAAGTAACTCTTAAGACTGCTTTCTACATTGAGTCATAATCTACTAGTTTTTACCCGCAGCTTCGCTCGCGCTAATGTGTATGTGTCGCAACGCATGTGTGGCTGAACTCAGGTAGTTAGTTCTCTTATCCTATCTGGTGTTAACGATAAATGTTCATAAGTCGCAGTAACTACGTACAATTGTGTATAATTCTATGTTATAACAAGACCTTTCATTCAACAATTCTTGGTGAATTTCATTAATTTGATTGTCATGAGAAAATGTTTTGAACGGTTTATCATAATATCAGTACAGTACCCTTTTATAATGTGGAATACTGGCCATTGTAAAAGTTAACGTTTTATATTTAACGTTGATGCTTGATCGAGCTAAATAGTTGAGTATACCAAAAACTTGAAACTCAGAGTTTAAGAGCTATGGAAGACCTTAAAAAACATGTTCAGTCTTAATTCTATAACAACGTAAAAGTTACGTAGAAATATTTGTAAACATATGATAACAAGCAAATATACGAGTAGTAGATAATTGGTGAAAACGTGGTAGTCTTTCGATTACTATGAAATCGTACACTGAGTTAGTAAATACAATTTAAAATAAGCAACTTATCCAAGACCGTCTTAGGAAAATAACGTCGTGGTTTTTTTATGTCTCAGCTGAAGCCACAGGCGTCTGGTGCAATTTAAAACTCATTTGTGTAGTGCTTTTATATTGGCTTATTTTTCTTAATATTATGTTTAATAAGGTAGAGCGTTGTCTAATGAGTGGTTCGAAAACATCTGGTAAAACCACGTTTTACTAAGTAATTAAAGTTATTTTGAAAATATGTATAGTCGACTTAATATCTGAAAACTTCTTACACTGTCTTCAAGTATTGTTATTTCGATTCTTAAGTCGTATACCTACAGATCTAGAGAAAGGATCGATACGATGATAATGTTTGTCGACGGCTGGTTTCTGGTTTTAACGTGACTTTTGTCACAAACACTTTAGGTATATGAATACATTATTAACAATATTTAAGTGTCCATATTTTAGTTTTGATTCCGGAACAACACGACAACTATGTACGACATTCACAAAAAAGTGCTAACGCTTGATATCACTAGGAATTCATTGAAGTAAATCAATATACATATAGGGCAAAGATGAAACACTTTTATGCGTTATTCAGTTTTTTTTGGCTACCGGTATTCTTTATTTTTTAGTTTTATGTATGTGAAATCCTTAATTTTTATGTAATGATGATAAAACGGTCGAGTTTAGAAAACTGGGAGAAAAATAGTAATAATAAATAGTTGAATAGCAGAAAATATTAATAATATATGTGTGTACCGAAAAGAGGGATAAATATAAACCTCCTGAATATTTTTATACTATAATAGAGACCTATATCGTACATGAAACCAAGCAATAACGAAATGGAAGCGAGATTTATTTGCGGTGCCGCGAACTACTGGCCGCATGCGAGCTAATGCTACAACCCCCCAGAGACAATTTAAAATTCATACCACTTTGTATGTGCCCAATTAAAAGCTTCATTAATAGGTAATGAAAACGAAATGTTTATCCGGCGATTTATCACTGGAGGGGCGATTATCTCGTTGATTGATATTCATAATAGGACCGATTAAGTTGTGTGTTGCTATGTTGACGACCCGGATGGCGCAATGGTTAACACGCCGGACCGCTAATCCGAGGGTCTTGGGTTCGATTTCCAGCGAGGCGGAAATTTGAATGATGAGTTTAAATTTCCGTTCTTGGTCTGGGTGTGTGTCCTTGTCTTGTGTGTTGTCCATGGCACTCACGACACAGGAGAAAATCCTACTGTGGGGCTATGAGTGTGAAGCGTGTGAAGCGTTATGTAGTGGGCAATACTTTGAAATTATTATTCGAATAATATTATAAGAATAATTAATATGGCATATAAGTGTCATAAGCAACACTAACAATACATAAGCATATTGGTTGATTGTCCCTCAAATGTTACCTCTCTAATATAACCTACAAAATCAAAAAACCATGAACAAAACCATTCGTTCAAGGATTTAATTAAGGAATTAAAAACCCAAATGAATCATAACCAAATTAAAACAATTTTAACTTCTGACAGTAGATAGCATATAATCTGTAAAGTAAGCACTGGCTGAAGCTACAGAGCACTAGAAAAGCAGAACAATCCAGTAGAAATGGAAGATAAACAAGGTTCTATGCAATGTAAACAAGAGAGTCCGCTTTAGGGACGCTTCAAACACCTCGCTGCTTCATTACGAGCTAGTGTATCTGCAGTCGACTTGTATCTTATTAAAACACAGTGCTAATGAAGAAGTGAACTGGACTTAGTTTGGAAAACAAGCCAGATTTCCATTAAATAAATGAAATCTGAACGTGTTGATGTTTGAAAACTCGCGTGGCGGAGCGATCTGACCCGTAGTGGGTTCGATACCCGGCCAGACAAATCAGATTGAAGAATCTAAATTTCTGTTCTAATTCGGTATGATAGTATATTCGTCTTTATCGGTGTTCATGACACATAATACAGGGGATAAAATCTTTGGGTCGAAAGAGTTAAAAATGTCACTGAATTAACTTTCCTATAATGTTGACTTAACCCGAAGTATACAAATATATCAGATTTTTTTACGTCTGATAGATCTGGCGTATCCGTCATGTACCTTTCATTCACTCAGTAATTTTCCGGTATTCACTTGGCTAAATTCTAACGAGCCCCTTCCACCTTCGCCGAATGAGCACATCTTTAAAGTAATAAAAAATATAGATAGCCTGTTATTTACTTATCTACCATTTTCAACTAAATACGTATAGATAAAATATGCAAAATATCAAAACCATAATAAACATTTTGAACTAAATAAGTTTAGAGACGACAAAGATAGAATGGCAAAGCTAAAGCTCCAAAAACACTTAAAATTTCTGCAAAAAATAAAAAACCAAAAGGTGTGAGGAAGCTTGTCATCATTGAAATAAAATTGAAGTTTAAAATTGAAGTAAAAAATGTAAAAGACGTAATTTCAAAATATTTTTTTTACCGTGCATATAAAAGTATACACAAAAACAAAACCTGTAACGAAAATGCAATTAAATAAAAAAAAATGTCTGTCTGTTTGTTTGGTTGAGCTAATCAACGGCTGGACCGATTTTGACGAGATTTTCACTAGCATATAGTTAGCTGAAGGTCTAAGGTGTTACACGGGTTATTTTAATATTCGAAAAAAAAAACATTAGCACGCGCGCCACGCGCACACGTGCCCATTCGCGGGAGCACGGGATGTTACCTATGTTTAGATAAATATTCCTTTTTACTTTATTAACGCGAGTGAAACCGCGGGGATGAGCTAGTATTACAATAAAAATCATAGGCGTATTTGATGTCATGTTTAAGAAAGACCTTTGCGCACTCTTGAAAATAACAATCCATCTTGACTCGCAACGTAATACCGGTTGTTCAATCTAGCTCTTATCTAAAATCAGGATTTGTGTGAAACACTTTTTACCCTAAACGCTTTAACCTTTTCGTGTGGATATCCATTTCAATAAGCGATAACAATTTATATTGGCACCTGGCTTATTTATTGCAATATATCTCACCGGATCCAGCAAATTGGCTGTCGACGTGTCTGCAAACATGAAATGGAAAATCTTCGCAAGCTTTTCCCGGCTATTATTCGTATAGTGTAGGGCTGCCGCAAAATTGATAGTCTCATAGCAGTATCGATATTTGTAGATAGATAATAGTTGTCCCACGAATGTGGCACTGAAAGAGACTGGATAACAAGAGTGCAACAATCTAGCAATGGATTACGATAGGTTGAAGAAGATGGAGTTTAAGATACATTTATCATCTTTCAAATATAACTACATACATTATTAAGTGACATGACTCCTAGAAAAAACTTAAATGAAATTTTCGATAACACGATCATTTGGATATGTTCATAGGCAAATACGACGTATATCGATATAGTAGCAACGTTAATAAAACTAAGTAAAATACAGCAAACGCATTCAGTGATTTAGTATGAACACTATCGATAAATCGATAGTCGATTTTTCAGCAAAACTAGTATCGCCAATCACGTTCAGTTGCCGGTATATTCTGCCTGTACCTAACACTCAACCGCAGCGATTTGATTTCATTTTACGTGGAAACGGGGATATCGAACATTGTTTACGGGCGATATATCTGCCTGCAGCGATGATCGTAATTAAAAGTCTCGACGGTTTCACCATCGTGCATATTCTGCCTTTATACATCACTAAGCGTCAATTTACCTGAAGTAGATTTAATGTTATTATAATCCTATGCATAAGTTAAGCTCTGTTAGTCCATTTATTAGTGAGCTAATTTATACGACAAATGTTGTATCTATGAAATAATAATGGTATTTGGACTGATTTTCTTAACTTGTTTTATTTCTTTTCATGTTTTAAAGCTTTTCTTAAATATTATAGTAATAAATTGGATAAGGCATTGTAATCATAATCGGTTATTTATTGAAAATTCCAAATGCTAAATAAAATTTTAGGTTTTTTCTATTTATCTAGAGGTTATAGTACTTTACATCTGATAAGTCATCAAACTGTTTAAAATGCCACTGAAATCCTAAGTTCAAATTACACAATATTAACACTCAGAATCTTAGTATATATAATACAAATAGTTCCAAGAGATATAAAAGTATGCTAAACATAGTTCCCGAAATTTGGCAAAAACTTAAAGTACTATGTCGGGAAGAAGTCATGTGAACGCTCGCTAACAATGACAGTAATGCGGGGAACACGATCGGCATAGATTCCGCGTCTGGGTCGACAACCGTCTAAGTTTAAAAGAATCCAATTTTACTTTTGTGGAAAGAATTTGTTGGCGACCTTATTTTATTGTCTTACTTTGTCACAGATGTAAAACATTTTCATTATAATCATAAGCTACACAGTAATTTTCTTCTGTAAGGGCTCTATCTACTCTTATAGAAGGCATTCCAATTAAGTCATCAGGAGTAGCAACGAATTTGCGGTCGGCCGCAGATAGGATCCTAATTATATTTGAGTTGATTACAAATGTTCATAGATGACAATGAACACCTTCAGCTAGATTTCTCCCTTTCGACCTAAATTTCGTTAAACTAATCATCGCAAAGCCGAAGTTATGTCTCAAATTCATACTACTGACTACGGATACGGCTTTATTATGTCTTTAGTAAATAAGGTTTACGTAAATGTCTGTTAACAAAATAGGGTAAAGAGACAGATTTATTGGAATCCCGGTCATTGCCACTGGATAATCCGTAACCTCGATATTTGGCAACAATATTTAGGACAACGTCGGCAAGGGTCAAGTCTGGTAGAGGCGCCAGCGTGGCGGCGCATGTGGTCGACATACATTTTTGGCAGACGCGCTACCCCTTTCAAAAGAACACATTGCCTTACATTGAGATTTTATATTGTTACCTCATAGTTCAATGACCTTATTTTATTAAATACAGCTGTTTGGCAACCATTTTCATCGCTGTTTAATGCTGTAATAGCGATATCGCAGTTGTGCTGGAAGTGTTTCTAGCAATTTGCAACGAGCCGAGATAAAACCTTGATCGAGGTTGCGAGTGTACTTACGGCAATAATATTAAACGCAACAACCGCGATACGTTGATCCAGCGAAATTTTTATTCAGTATAAATAAATGTTATTGGAAAAATGAAAATTAATATCCTGACAAAAATATTTATTTTGAAATAATTTTAGGTCAGAATTGACATTTTTAGTAAGTGTATATAATTATACACAGTATATAATTATACATATATATAGTAACATTTACATTGCAAGAATATAATTTTGCAATATTTTCATTTATTATATCTTGTAGATGTTAAATTTATAATTATAGGTGCATTTAAAAGATCCTCGTCTACTAAAGTGACGCCAGAGGGCCCAGAAGAGACTTGGCGACTAGTTCAACCACAACCATGATTCAGGATAACCGTTGCCTTACACATTTTGAGGACTTGTTCGCTGCCTCCATATTTTATCATAACACAGCCAGAATTTGGCAACGGCCTCCGCGTAAAACGGCCTCTGCAGCAATGTTTCCTGAAAATATTACGCAATACAAAACGTAATCGAGAACACACTGTAGTGATATAATATATTTGAATTGGACATATATTGAAGATAATTATGAGTATAATAAACATATATTTTTACAAGTACATTAAAATGTGCTGAGGTTATGCCATGCACAAAAAGTAAATTGATACTTAAAACTTTATATAAATTTTCATTCGTTGGGGTTGTGTAACAATGGAAACTGTATTTCCAAGTTTGATGCAACGTTTTTTTATACCAAGTAATAATGAGGTGTAGACTTGGTGCTTTCTTGTAAAAATTGAATTTTTCAGCTTTATGCTTCGCAACACAGCCTGCGATGGAGAATAAATTTAGATATAGTAATAATGCAAAGGAATATAAATTGAAAATTTTGCATGTTACAGTTCGTGATGTTTCTACATCGAAACAAGAAGTTTCACATAAAATATATTTAAATTATTCTCACCTATTGAGTACATTATAAACGAATCCAGTATAGATGTTGTATGAGTACCGTTCCTACGTATATGACTCCAATTAAATACGTTATTAAAGAATACCTTCCTTAAGAATAAAAAAACAGATGTTACATGAAATTGTCGGGTATTGTGGAATTAACAATATAATTAATTCTATTCAATCAAGTACATAATTAAATCTTCTTTGTTTAATTAGTATGAATCACAAATTGCTCATGCGAGATTGTATCACTTTTCGCCCTCATACATTAGTAATGGCGGCAAGCCCTTCTAATTAGGGAGTACAAATAGCTACAGTATGTGGCCACATAAGGGTTACCGCAATGGCACTTACAACGTTAGGAACAATAGCCGGCTTCTAATAAGGTTCCTACTAGCTATGAGCATTTACAACTGAAGGCGCCTCGCTTTGGAATTCCCTCTGAAAAAGGCTATAGGGGCTATTGTTTTAATCGTTTACATGTAGCATCTGAGTTTAATGAACGTGGCACATAGGTAGGTATATAAATTATAAAGTCATTGATTATTCCGTCATACATAGTAATAAGGGGAAGCACAAGATGTTTATACATTTTTCTTTTTGTTGCTGTATTAAAAATTATAAGTCAAGTACTTTTTTGATATTAAACTTATATTTATACTTATGATTATACTTATGATTTTAAACTTATATTATCGCGGAATGGATACATTATAATATGTAACGGGTACTCACGATACGCGGAAATAATTTCTTAATTGCCGATATTTCGACCCAGTTGCATGGATCGTGGTCACGGCGAAACTTATTCTAACTGATTCTTATACTTATTTCTGTCTTGACATCTCAATAAAGAAGCGCTAATTATGTAGCTTTAATTTAAGGACCTAACTTTCAAGATACCGTTCTATACAAAAAAAATAACAATAAAGTGATGCTCAATTGTGTGTTATCCATCCATCCAACATTATATAACAATAATCAATAAATGAGAAGAGTAGAAAATAATGTGCCTAATATTCAGTGTTCACTCACGCTCCTGAAAACATTTCGTGCGCGGGAAACGAAACCATTTATTTTTGTTTGTTCCGGACGCGGCAAAGATAAATTCATGTCAAACGTCGATTTAGAGAGCTAATGTCATCGCCACGACGCTTTTACTGAAACAGGCTCAATATTTTTTTACACCATGCAAAAATGAAAGCCCCCATTTTCCAACAAACAAAAGGTAACTTCAGATTTTTATTTTTATGTTTTAATAAAAAATACCTTTTTAATGGTTATATTTACCATTATCGATATTTATTTATAGCAAGTTTTTAAGAATTATGATAACTTTTTTCCGCGCGTAGGTAAATCTAGTAGACTTTTGTACATTTTATACAGACATTTATAAAAAAATCTGAATAGAAAAATAATTTATGATAAATTCTAATTTAGAGATTTCCCATATTAGTTCAATCACAATTTATTGGATATGATTTTTGACTCTAATAAATAGCGTTGTCGACAAACTTCAACGCAACTGAGTTAAGAAAATACTTTTTAATCTGAAACTACAGACACATTCTAAATTTTATTTATTTGCATGGGTATTATAAATCACGTGTTCTCAGCAGAAAATTCATTATATCGAACATGAAAGTTACCTTAACAATACATTAATCTAGTTAATGCATAGATGCAATATATGTATCGCCATAACTCTGCGTTTCCACTAACGAGGTCACCTGGGATTGTCCATTGATTGCAACCAAATTCATGCACATCAGAAAATCAACAATATTTCAGCAAATAAATCCACATGTACGAGTATACTTAATTACAAATATTTTGCGTACATAACAATATAATTAAGCTAATAATTGTAGATGCCTTAATGAAATAGCGTAGTTAACCTGCAACGCTCTACACATTAACAACATCATTAATTTAACTTGTAATTTATTTGTACCTTGTAATATTGTTAATAGAATATTAAGCTGGCAAAACCCTTTATGATTGTACCATACCTGCATCACAGGTAAAGCATTGTGGTAAAGGATGTTATATTTCATGTGAAAGAGACGCGATAATCAGTTAAGTAGAAAATTATCATGCAGTCCATTTGATGGTTCAATAATAATTTATAAATTTCAAGTTGATTAAAGATGCTCAAACTGTATTTGTCAACCTCAAATAGTTCAGCCACATTGCTACCTTTGAGGATTAAGTTAGAACGCCTCGTGGGTATCTCTACCGTATGCCCTTTAAAGTAAGCATCAAAGCTTAACACTAAATATTTATATGACAGACAGGTGTGGCAGAGATTACACCGTCGAAACACGATTGTACCACATTTTAAATGAGTAAGTGTTAATTCCTATAAAATAGTTCAATGAACTCTACTATAAAGATATATTTATATTTACCAATATCCTACGCTTGCTATGTATGTATTGAATCGTACCAGGTAATATTCCATATGCTCAATATTGAGACACCTATACCTATATTATTTACTGTTAGGCGCTGCGGAGTTCTGGTTTTATTTTAAACTAGCTTTTGCCCGCAGCTTGCTTCGCTCACGTGGACTACTGAAATGGGATGAAGATTTTCTATGCATTAAAGCATTTGTGTGCCGAATTTATTAAAAACCCGTTAAACTATCTTTGCGTAAAAGATTAATAAACGTTTATCGATCTACCCATTCTTCGATCTATCCAA
>DWPV01000403.1:0-29794 GCA_018251915.1 Urbanus proteus proteus | reverse complement strand
AAAAAAAAAAAAAAAAATCCAGCCGAATTGAGAACCTCCTCCTTTTTTGAAGTCGGTTAAAAAAATGTCTGTCTGTCTCTTTGGTAATGAGGTAATCGTCTAAAGGGCTGGGCCGATTTTAACGGGACATTTACTGAATATAACTAGTTCTAAAAATCAAATAGCACGCTCTGCACACGCTCTCGTGAGCTGTCGCGGGAGCGCTGGGTATCACTTATGTTCTTTAACGTAGGTGAAACCGCGGAGATCAGCTTTTAATTTATAAATATTATAATTTCGTAATATGTATATTAATGTAATATTATCTTTGTTACAGACCGGCAAACACTTTCACCGCACGTCACTCCTCATCAAAGCGTTCAACCACAAATTTAGATTGGACTTGGAGCTTAACACGTGAGTAGAACTTTTTGTCGGAAACTCAAACTTACCGTTGAGTACAACACAGCCTCGTCCGTCGTTGCCTAATCCAGGACCTTCGAAAACTTTTCAAAATTGATTTTCACAAACCTTTACATAATTATCTTTATTTTTACGTTTATATTAGATACATTTTTAGTCATTTGAATAGCTCAAATTGAATGTATTCAGGCGACAAATATGTGGATGAAAATTTTGTCGTAGTTTTAAATAACGACAAAAATATCAATTTGAATAAATTTGGATCAGACAGTTTTAAAATAATCCTTTGGCTGTTCGTTCAAAAGTCAATTTGCGCAGTGACCCATTATAAAACTATTGTATAGTTAATAGTTTAGTTAACAATAGACTTTACTGACTGTCAAAGCGCTTCGTTAATGGTGTTTATAAATTAGTTTTGTTAAATAATTACTTTAGTTTAATATCATTTATGTACAAAGCCTATTATGAACTCATTAAAAACTTATTCTATTAATACAATATTGGAATTTCGAAAACGGCGGCTCACTAAGAAATTTGTCAATTTTGTCGTATTTTTAAACTTCGACAATAACTATAAAATTAGAAGTAAAATATAAAACTGGTACTACTGCTAATGTTCACTTGACTATTTATATCAGCCTTATTTTAACAAAATAAAACTATTAACGTTAAACTATTTCTCAATGTTACTTTTATCATAGCTTTTTTTTTCGAGTTCGGGTGTCGCAGATTATTTAGCGGTTAGATGTGTACGCGTATATTTTAATCAACCTAACCATAAAGAATTCAACGTAACTGTGAGCAACAATCACCCTTACCTGTGGACATTTGCTACAATAGAAGCACCATAAGTATAAGTATTTTATCATCACATATGATCACATCTGACGATTGCTTGTTACATCCACTATGCTAGTGTGAAAATACCTTGAAATCCTATAAGTACTATGGACACCGTTAATTCCGAAAAAAAACACATACTTCGAACATCTAACCACTATTATTACGTTTCCCCGTTTAAACTTGTCGTTGGCTGAGAGTATTTATATGCCAAAGCCTATAATAATAAATTAAAAAAATAAAAAAAAACCATCATTACTTTGAGACAAGTGCTATTACACAACAGTGACGTCATACCAATAGCTACACAAATTGTTATTCGTAGTGAAGCATAGCGAAGACTTCGAATCCATTTATCTTCGGAACATCGTTGTAAGACTGTTGTATTCAATTTACACGCATCCCAAAAGTTCTGGAGCGGGCTATTTACTTTCGAGTTGCCACCCACTTCCGGATCGGACCGTAATGTGTTACGGTCAACTATACGCGCTAGTTGCGTTTAGGGTCCCACAGGCGAATGGTAAACATGTATTAATTAATTATTGTTAAAAATAAATTGTTAAAATGTTAAAACATGCCTAAAATTACCTATTTTAATTTTTTACTTTAAATTTATTATAGGTATCTTTTTATATATTTTTTATTTTATTTATTAGGTTTGCCATTGGTTACATCACATACAGTACGATCGCAATAAATATCTTAGGCCAATACAAAAGAAGTACGTGTATACCTTTTAAGGCAAACACATCTTGTCCTACTTAACCGATCATTATAATTTTTTGCACACCAATGGCAATCATGGGTACAGAAAAGGACATAGCGCATTTGGAAAGACCTTTCATCCCAAAAAATAATCCCAATCCCAAATTCTACTCCTGAGAGATAGCAAAATCTATTATATATCTACAATGTACCTACTTCTATAATTGCTATATGAGTTTATTCCATATGTATGTAATCCTAACTACCGTATTCTTACCGATACTTAAAAAGCCGATGTAGGTACATGTACATTAAATTAGTACAAGCTAGGCCACGGGTATAATCTCGTTTCTAATACAACAAAAGTACCTATGTATAATCAGTCAGCATTAAAAACTGAATGCTTATTACCTGAATTTATCAAACATTTTCGCGTTTGATACAACATAGATAATATCCATATATTATAACGGATTACGCACTATTATGTACGCAACGACCACATTATTTATCAGCGTAATAAATCAGCGTCTAAGAAAAACACAATGAGCAAAAAGCTTATTTTTGTTGTCAATAAAATATTATTTGCACCGAATACGGAACACAGAGATCGACTCTCGAATGACCGTTTTTATGTCGGTAATATACGTGCGAAAGGGCATGTCACACCTGTTGTTAAGTGGTCACTGCCGCCCATTGACATACGTAACAGCTCCAAATAAAGTGAACTTTATACCTGCACGAGATGTGTTGCTACATCAGTCGTTACCAATGTTATATGTAGTACCTACTGCCACACTCAGTTATTATGCCTCAGAAAATTTTAAAGGTGGTAGACTTATCCTTCGTAGTTAGACTCTGGCGGCACCATCACCACACCTATTTCTGCCTTATAACAGCAGTACTCAGCGCTGCTGTGTTCTGGTTTGAAGGGTGTGGTAAGGGAGATATACTTATCCGAGGCATTCCAACTTACTCCTCAGGGGTAGCAACGCATCTGTGGCCGACCTCAGGTAGGACTGTGATCTTATCTGGAGTTTATTACAGATGTTCGGCAGTGGCCACTTACCATCAGATCAGCTGCTTACTCGTTTGGCACTTCGATCATATAAAAAAAGTATTAAGCGCGCGCTTGTGATATATTATATAGGCCGCGGTAAGGAAATTCTCTTCTGGAAGCATTCTATATTAGTTTCCAGGAGCACTAACGCATCTGTAGCTAAAGTCTGATAGAAATATTATCACATCTGAGATAAATTCTTATAGTTATTTATGAAACCAGCGCTAATCAGAAGTACAGCATGTTTGCCACCTTCCAATTATAAAAAAACCTATTTCATACAAACTTTTCTTCAAGCAAACCGCATTAAACGTTACAAATATTCGAGATTTCGGTTGTTATGGAGACCCAAAACAATACCATTAAAGATCGTCATCGGAAAGTTAACTCGTAAATACAATACCTTATCGCCCGGCAGTTCCGGACGAAGCAAATTATATTTTTATGTTCAGATCCTTAACTCGGAATAAGTGTTGGATACCACACAATTGTGTTTATTTTATATATACTAGAGGATACTCGCGGTTTCATCCGCGTTTAAAAAGTAAAGAAGAAGGCATACTTACACATAAATGTCATCCCGCTAATGGATTTTCAAAAATTAAAGTAGTCTATGTTTAAAAAAATAAGTTCCGTCAAAATCGGTCCAGCCGTTTAGAGGATTACCTCAGCCAAACAGACAGACTGGCAAAATTTTCTTCATTTGCATTATCGTTATAGTTGTCGTGTATACTTTCATAAGCATTGAGTAAAAATTGTTATTTTGAAATCACAAACAGACACTTCAATTTTATTTATTTGTATAGATATGTTGAAAATCCAGCAACTAGGTGTTAGTGGCCGTATCACAAGAAAAGTAGACGTGTTGTGGAGTGGCTAAGCTTAGTACGTTTAAATACATGTAAATAAATTTTAAATCGCTTGTATTTGTTTGGTTGTCCATGCCGTTTTAAAATGTGTAAACCAATTATGACGAAACTCATTCAAATGTTTTTTTTTTTCTGATTTTTTCTCTTTACTAGTAGCGTAGACAAAACCTTGATATGCTGGTTCCATACGAATTTATATTTAAAAAAATGTATCTTAAACTCACAGACTTTACAAAAGGAAAAATGTACCTTTTTCGAAAATAACCGACCTCCTCTGTTCTTTGTTATAACGGTTTGCGCGCGCACATAATAAATTAATAGTATTTTTTTTTATTAATAAATTATTTTAAGTCGTAAAGGAATATAATTTAAAAATACATTATAGCAAGCGGTCTCCAATTAATATGATAACAAGATATCAGTTACAAAGCCAGCAATCTTTCTCGGAGAAAGATGAAACTTTGCATAATTACGGATGGAGCAAGGAAACTATCTGAGATTATAATCTAATTTTCTCTTGAAAAATTGAAACGGTTTAAGATTTTCTTTAACAAATAAATTGAATTCGTTTTAAATTACAACTAAATTGAAATAAGATTTAAACCACTATGGGGTGAAATTATAATTATATCGTATTTTAAAATTAAAGCACTTATTCATTATTACTCTTTTATACTTGCAAGTACCCGTACAAAATAGTAACTGTGTTTTATATTGGCTATATAACAGACTAGTTTTAGCCCGCGGCTTCCCTCGCGTTAATATGTGCATGAGTGCATTAATATCGCGTTAAATTTCATTTTTAGATATCAAGTGACCCTAGGTGTAAAAGTAGATAGGTTGTAGGTATTAAAGTTATTTTTTATCCCTCAGAAGTAGTATATTTTTTTGAGATGAAAGTTACTCTATGTCCTATTCTGGACTCCTGTTAATGTGTGAGCAAAATTTCGTAACGTTCGGTTGAGTACTTAAAGCGTAAAGGCGTTACAAACAAACAAAAAAATAAACGGAAATTCGCATTTATAATAATTAGGATAAGGCCTACATCACTCTTCCTCTATCGCCATCCTTTCCATCTTCCTTCGCATAAAGAAGCCTGAAGTTTTGTCAGCGATCTTCTAGGAAAGTGGAAAAAAGCTCTCTTTCAAAGCCGGCGACGCATTGCAACTCCTCTGGCATTGGAATATCCATAGACGAGGACTAATTTCCATCGGATCTACTTAAACGGTAGGCTGAACAGCAGACGCATTTAGTAAACGCTACAACTTTGTCATTTCACAAAGACAATCATCTCTCTCCTATTTCTAACAAAGACATCATACCACCCAGTTAAACCGGACATCTGCGAAACCATAAAAGCACGAAAAACACTATTTCACGCCTGCAATAGCCCGGACAACACAAACGCAGATTACCCCGCTGTTAATTTCACCGTACAAAGACACGTCAGGTTTTCAGGCCAACAGAAAGAAGCCGAATACAGATGAAACAACACGGAATGGACTTTGTGCGCGGAATGCAATTTGATTGGCTCACAAAGAGCTCAATGTTTTCATACGTATGTACGAGATTTAATGACCTCACAAAGTCTGACGTCATAGCTCCTGACGTGATAAGGGATGCACGCTTTAACACGCTTTCTATGGGAATCTTAAAAATGTTTGATTGACGACGATTAATGAGTAATTTCATCTGACATGCAAGGGCTAGGTTTGTCATTGTAGTTCCGAGACCAGAAAAGGGCTACGGTATCATGTCGTAAGAGGCGACTGAAAGGGAGCTCCGTGGTCCCGGGCGGCTAGAGTGGGAGCTCTAACGCTCCGTCCAGCGGCCCCAGGAAAGTACGGCGGTATGGTCGCAAACCGCCGTGCCCCTTACGGTGCGGCGACAGCAGCACACGCCCGAGCTGAGCCCAATAAGGCAACGCTCCTTGCTGAGACCGCGGGGTCCTCTTTGCAGCACCGAGGACGACCACCGGTAGGATCTTATTGTGGTAAAAATCCCACTCCCGAGGCATTGGGTACGTTGAAGGTTCCCCTTCGTCAACAAAAGACTTAATTCCGGATAAAAAGATATTTCAATAATTGATATTGAAACCAATCATGTAATTATATACCGAATGTGATCATTGACAACGTTAAAGCTACAAATAATGGACATTAATTATCTGGACAATTTATATCAGCAGAAGCATTTCAAGGCACATTTCGATTCTGTTAATGTAGACAAAGGCTTCTCGGACATTATCTCCCAGTTCAACGTAAAGCGTTGTCTCAGTTTTATAAGTAAAGGCAAGGCAGCTCGCCTGAGGCACTTGTACTATCTCTACACATTTAAATATATTTGTATGTATGTATGGTCTCTAGCGACGACCGTATCTTAACTATGTTAGCGAGACCAGTGGTTATGTACGTTTATAGTGGCAAACGAGTGTATTCCAGCGGTAAATGGCCACTGTCGCCTATGGATATGCAATTTATTTCATACAAGCTGCGGTTTCACCCGCGGTTTAAAAGAAATACATATATAAACATAGGTAACAACCCGCGCTCCCGCGAGGGGACCCGCACGCGCGTGGCGAGCACGCTAATGCTTTTTTCGAAAATTAAAGTAGCCTTAAATAGGCAAAGACCAGCTCGCCCGAGGCGCTCGTACTATCTGTAACACATTTACGTGTATATTTGTATGTACATATATAGTCTCTAGCGGCGACTGTATCTTAACTTGCTATATGTGTTTACGTGACTAGTGGCTTTGCATTTTTAATCATATAGGAAGCTGCAAAGCTGGCAAGCTACCTGATGGTAAGTGGCCACTGCGGCCCATGGACATCTATATTTAAATCAATCCGGATAAGATTACAGTCCTATGTATTTTTAACAGATGCATTGCCACTTGCTACACCTAAGTCTAAGTAAGAACGTTTTGGATAAATATGCCTACCTTATCACGCCATTCAAACCAGAAACCAGGAACACTACATTGCTGTTATTAGACAGATTAAAATGAGCATATACTTAAGTTCAAAGAAAAAAGTTGGTGTACACATGTGTACCTTGTTTTTACGAACGTAGAAAATGTAGAAATAGTAACAGCATAGACTCCAAGTTCAAGATGTTTGCATGTATAACAAAAAAATTTGGTGTACAAACCTATACATGTACAAACTTGTACACAATTTTTTTCTGTTATACATGCAAACGTCTTGAACTACGGAGTCTATTCCATTACTTTTTCTACATCCACAAAAACACCAAAACACGAAAATATCTAAAAGCAATTAAAAGTAACGATAAAAGTACACAGAGAGGTGGTACAATTGGGGCAATTATGTAAATTTTCGACCATAAAAAGAGACAGTATCGCGTGTCCCGCGATTGAAATGTCCGATTTTATCGTCGCAAAAGTGGAAAATTAAATTAATGGACACATTTACATTTAAGCGGCGGTTAGTGGTTGAAGGTCGTAAAAATCGTTTTGTTGGACACTAGTATCGATTATTTTTGATAATGACACGTAAATAGCTGTAATAGAATCTTAAAGGCTTACATCCGTTTACGTTTTCGCCTTACTTTGCGATTCAAAGTCCAATAAAAATAGGTAGTGTTGTAAACGCCATGCATATTAATGACGAGCTGGTTCCCGCGGTTTCACCTGCGTTAAAATTAAGTATACGATTTTTTTATGACATATAGCCTATAGTACTAAGTAAAGTTGTATGTTTAAATTGATGAATGAATTTTTTAAATCGGTCCAGTAGTTTCGGAGCCCATTCAATTCAAACAAACAAACAATTGAATCTTTCCTCTTTATAATATTAGTATAGATACATAGGTACCGCTCATGGACATCTGTAGCCTTAGAACGAGTTTGTTACGTTTTCTTGATACGACCTCGGTATACGTTTACACCACTTTTTCCATTTTCGTAAAATATTAGTACATAAACGGTCCGCTAGGAGCGCTGTAAGTCATAAATATACTAAGTACACATACGTCCTTTCCTACAGGGCATAAACAAGTGCGCCACCAGTTATTTCATGTAGAAAACATACTTAAAATTTTCTATTCTCGTTCCGACGCCTCCCCCAGACTTATATTAAACCCAATATCGGCAAAACTTTCAACACGTTAATTTACATCATAAGAACACTCTTACAAAGAATAAATATTTTGACAGTGCTGCCGTTTCTACTTTATTAAATCCGTCTTTGTGTATATTTTGGGGAAACAAGCCTGTTTTCTCTTTTTGGCGACGGGCGGAGGGTGGTTCTGTTAAAACAACTTAACTTTATTTACTCGTTTCTCAATTTGTTGGAAATACTGTCTTTTAGCTATTGACTATGCTGTAGCTTAGTTGTTATTTGTAAGATAACTATTAAGGTATAAAATTTTAGATTAGAAACTATATTGAATGATTTAACCAGCGCTATAATCAAACTAAAACACGGTGACCGTCCTCAGCGCTATGTAGAGGAGTCCGGGAACTTTGTCAGACCATCGCTGAAGTCCTCCGAGCGCGATGCTCCATTCGGGCTCTTCTCCGGTGAGCATCTGCTCACCCAGCACCAGTGGGTGTTTACGACAGTACGCGTCTATTTGTTACCTGATAGTCGTATTGACCTATTCAATGTATTTGCGATCAGATGTCCAATAGCACATTAGTTTACGATTGACAAACCCATCAATCAAAACCGTTTCATCCATGCAGCCTTCTAACAAAGAATAGGGTCGCTCAGTTATTCTGGGTGTCATAAGTTCCTAAGGATTTGGCTTATGTCTAACTATACCTAGGCTCAAACTGTTCATCAAACTTTAAATTTTCGATTATGTTTTAAAATCGAGGAAGTTTATTAAAATACTCCTAATCTATTTATGTATCTATTGAAAAGTGATAGCTCATAAGCTTTTCCTATTCAGAAAAGAATATCTTTGTAGATGTTTTTATTGTAAAAATGATTTAATTGTATGATTTCGTTAAATAAAAATTATATTCGGAAGTCGATTATTATTAGATTAAGTAGCTGTAAAGCCTCCAATTAGTAAGTTACTTCAAAACACGATTTAACAAACAGTTCTGTTACCGTCAAAACAATACATAATTTTGCGTGTTTACAGGTGTAAAAGGGGTAATAAATTTATTTTTATGCGCTGCAATAAAGTAATTAAATCGCCTATTAAGCCGATTGCGAATCAAACGCCCCATTACGCCACCGATCGATGATAATAATTAAACCTATTAGCATAAAATCAAACTTTGGTAATCTCTTTGTTACTGTTTACTTGATATTGATAAATAATTATAAAGTGATAACAATATTTAATTAAATTGATGGTTAAAATAGTGGTTTAATTTGTTGATTCATATTAGCTTCATAATTGTGTTTGTATTATAATCGTAACACATTTAGTTCCTTTAGGTTTTTTTTTTAAATAATTGCGTAGGATTCAAGTACCTGTAATATAATACAGGTTTCTATATTAAAATTAAAAAAAAAAACGCATAAATTACAAAATCACATCATTACACAAAAAAAAATGATACCCGTAGATTTCGAATTGAAGACTTCCTTGGTTTGGAATTGGTTCCTTCCAATTTATCAAATTTCTAAGTGTGCAACTGTGTGTGTAAATTAAAATTTTGCAGATACGTGTGTATACTAAGTACCTACACATATCTGCAAATCGCACGAATTGATACACAAAAATTACTAAATAAATATATCACGCTAATTAATGAAATTTTGCGTCTAGCGTTGTTACCAGTTACAGTTCACAGCGAAGTATCTAGAGATGTTTTCAGAAAAATCTAATTATTAAAATTCCCAGTGAAACGTGTCCCAAGAACATAAATTTAATATAGCATTTCCACAGAAACTCCATAAGGTACACAATCATGAGAGCGAACCATTAGATTGAACGGAAAGTTACATTCTCGTCTACGGATTTAATTAATCCATTCGAGGAGCTAAAGTTCAA
Source organism: Urbanus proteus proteus (assembly GCA_018251915.1). Taxonomy (NCBI): domain Eukaryota; kingdom Metazoa; phylum Arthropoda; class Insecta; order Lepidoptera; family Hesperiidae; genus Urbanus; species Urbanus proteus. Next base: position 19,940 of record DWPV01000403.1, on the reverse strand, counting down.
TTCGAGCTTTCAACTAATTGAAGCTTACAAGCTTTAGATGTATAAACGATTCGCATAAGGGGATTAACTCGAGCCCGTTACGAAATCATAATGTCATTCTCGAAGATGATTTCATTTTAAATCCAAAAGGCGATTTGTGACAAATCTGAGAGACTTATCGATTGTGGAGTATTTTATTCTTATAAGCTTTCGTTAGCGCATAGACTTGCGGATTCCGTAGATCTTAACCGATCTACAAAGTTAAGCACCGTCGGGTGGTGTCGGTAGATGGATGGGTGACCGGTGATGGATGGGCAAAAATTTCATGCGCTTTTCCGTACTTTGTAGGGCACGTTAAGCTGTCGGTTCCGGTTGTTATCCATGGAAAACATTCGACACGCGTTGGCAACTAACCCGTATTCCTTTCACCGATACGCATTGGAGCAGTGTGGTGGAGTACGCTCCAAACCTCTCAGTTGTAGAAGAAGACCCGTGCCCAGTAGTGAGACACAAAAAGATTTGCGGCAGGCTTTCGTTTAATCATGATGGTGAGTTATAGATGGTACAATGCTGGTATCATCGCCTTAAATTGTTGCCCCATACTCATAAGATTATTATGATTATGATATTCTGATTTGAAGGGTGTGTTTGAAGGGTAAGGAAGAGACACATTGCAATCCAACTGAATCCTCAGGCATAGCTACACATTTGATTCTGAGCTCAGGTAGAACTTCAGTCGTATTTGTTATACATTACACCTGCCTCAAGTCTCAGCCAACCATCAGTTGATATCCGATTAACTTTCTTCCGAGGGTTATTATCGTGAATTGAGTACTAGAATCAGAGTTCAATTGTTTAATATCAATTGCACAGTTTAATTAAACGCGACTCTAAGTCATTCATAATTAACGTAATCCCCAGCAATAGGATTTGTGATTAAACCAGTACTGATATATTATCAGGACTGATTATAATTGACTGGAAGTGATCAACGAGGTCATGTTAGTATTAAACTGGCCAGATCTGTTGGTTATATGCCCTATCATATATTATAATCACGTGACATATGTAATAACTTCATCTTTGATGGTATTATTAAGGAAGCTTAGGTGTTTGTTTAAATTAGAAATAATATCCGTATATAACAATATCATAAATGTGCAAATTTATGCAAAGGCATATAAGTACATATAATACGTCTTTCTGTAAACAATAAATAAAGGATAAGAAAAACAGTCCGAGTAGATTTTAGGAGTTCCGAAACGAAAGAATCTTGTGTTGTTGTGTGGAGAAAAAATCTCAAATGCATATTATAATGCAAATAATAGCTATCAATACTGAGAATAAGTCCACCCGATGTTATTGTAAGTTATAAAACGCTTTCTACGGTACAGTATTATATTTCTACAGGCGAAATTGTTAGTGTAGAAATAGTTCTACACTAGGAACTTCTGCTGCAAATACATGATCACTGAGACCCAGAATAGAAATTTAAATTCATCTTTTAGATATCTGTCTAACCAAGGATTGAACCGCCCGATACATGTCACCCAGACCAGTATTATGGCCGCGCCGTCACGCGGGTCGTCGGGTTATGAAACTAATATCCTCTCATATAATATACCTCAACAATGACGTCACACCGTATCAGGTAGCCATAAACTAGAGCGGCCCGCTACTATTCAATTTGTGGAAGCGGTTTTATTATAACTTTATTGAATGCAAATGTATATTATTATGTTTGTTCCGACCTCAATTTTCATGACCTGAATTCAGATTGAATGCCGAGTCCGCAAAGAAAATCGTGGAATGGAATCGAAACTGCTATGTATATTAAACATAATACGTAGGTATACCTAATACGTACCTATAAACGTTTAAAAGTGGGTAATACGGTATAACATGTATTATCACAAACGTAGGTAATTTCTAAGTCTGTAGTTACAATCTGTAATTAAAGTACAGGCACTTTAATTCTTTCATAGAGAAAAAGCAGTAAAGTAATCCATAATGACACTATTAGTAACATATTTATAGTATAGTAATAAACGGTATCTGTAAGGTCATCTTGGACACTTAAAGTTGAGAGAGTTACAAGCAAATAAAAATGAAATCAATTTTAAGTTTAATAAAAATTACGAATTTACATAAATAAAATATTTTTGTACTGATATCACGTTTCAGAAAATTGTTTAGTGTGAAGCATTTGACTAATATTTCTCTGTAAAACATTACATGCACATTGAACAACACTTTCAATTTGCTTGCGTACATAATTTCCATACATAAAAACTGATTCATAAGCAACTAGGAAGCTTGTTTACTTTATATTCCAATATTTTCGTTCCCTGAATTTCGGGTGTTCCCCAAGGCTCGATACTTCAACCCCGTCCTTTCTTATTCTCTCGCTGGGACCTTCTAATCACATGTTGGGTTTTGTTTTCTGAGAAGGCGTGAAATTTTAATGTTTATGTAATGTTGAAAATATGGAATAATACATTATGAAGCTTGACGTTCGGTAAAATAAATATTTTTTGGAACCTAAATTACGAAAGGTCAAAAAACAACATTGAATCTTCTTTACGTTGGAAAATGTCTGCTTTAATATACTTTTAAGATATGAAATATTATAGCAGGAAAGCAAAGGCTTTGTAATCCATAATAATATTGGTCTATCCGCGGCAGTCCGTTCCTAATCGCATATATGTAAAGAAGACAAGAAATCCATAGTTTAATAATCAGCACACATTTTACATAGATATTTCATTGCAATTGTTTTGTTTTGCTTTTTTATTTTTCAACCCTAATTGCCCCAGGGACAGAGGGTCGATTGAAAAACAATAAAGTTCTAGTAAAGCGTCCAGGTAAATAATGATGGAAATATTAATGAATTTATTCTGAAATCTCTAGACCAATAGTATTCGTAATATGAATAAGAGACTAATTTGGTAACGTCAACAATGCAAGCACTGATAGACTGGTATCAAAAAATATATATTTTTTTAAATACGAGTATATCCCATGCATGAAGAGTGATGCTTTTGATCCTAATTTTCCATCGAAATGTAAATAGACCGGCAGAAGATTTAGAGACAGTATTCACAAAGCTGAACGAGCTCTTACTAAAACCATTACATTACAAAGACGCACTCACGCTCAAATCCAGCAAGCACCAGTTTCATTCGGTGGATGACGTGGAGATTTGATACGTGTAACTGTATATATACGAAACAAACTTAATTCCCGGCGTGTTACGAGAACCCTCCAACCCGAGCCACTCGAGTCTAATTCACGTATTTTTCCTCACAGCTTAAAAACGTCGGAGCGGATCGCATAACTCATCTCGTCCCAAACGGCATACGCAGGTTGTGCCGTCTTCTCGGGAAATTTACAGTAATGCTCCGAAATATCGTGCCTACTTACCGGGCGTCCCTAGCCGCGACACTCGGGAAATGATAAATAAAACGCGGTGAACGTTATAGCCCGTTGTAGTGGGAGTGCTACTTTATTTTTGTAATACGATATATTAATATCTCGTAACAGTGTCAAGCGGTGTTTTGCTTTGGGCGCGGTAGGCAGGCGACACGTTGAAACTTTGCTGCCGGGTGTGACAACGCATTTGGGAGCTTCCTTTCGGTTGTAATGTGGATGGCTTCGACCACTTGCAATCAAGTATTGTCTATACTTAATTGCTACTTTTTTCCTTAAGAAGGTCATACCCAAGGTGAAGTTGAAATGCCACGTTTGTATTGGATTGGATTGGCCAACTTACCCAACGATGACTGGATTCGTCTTATTTAAGATAACATCCATCCAATGGTGATCCATCAGACGTACATAAATTATTCCTTACTTAAATTTTATAATCATATCATATGTTTACATTCCAAGCCACAATAAAAGTATATAAACGTAAAAACCGCCTATCAAAACCCTCCACAATTTCATCATATCGCAAACACGTAATGGCTTATTAAAAGTTTGCTCTCCTGTTTACAATTGACCTACAAAGCGGAGAAACCCCACGATAACATTATTCGTCTCTTTCCCTCACATGGGAAACGTATGCTCCATCTCTGTTGCGTGTTGAAAGTTACCTCCAACTTTTAATTGTCATTGCAATACTCGTGGCAACGTGGAACGTGTTTCATTATTTGTTCCACTATTATATTCAATTAAGGCTGCTTTGTTCAATAAATTATAGCGTGTATTGTTAATATAACATATTGACAATTATAAGGATTCAATATGCAATTAGTAAGAAAAGCCATGCAGTAGGTTACTGTTTCTTCTAATTAAACAAAATTATTAAAGTTAATTGGCTTATTCAGGAACCTGTTCAGGATCGTTAGCGCAAACTCCCAGTCGCACTTCAACAGTTTTAATTTTGCATTGTAAAAACTTTTGTAACATATTTATATAGGTACAAGTTCTTTTTTTTTAATCTCCCTTTTGTTATTTATTAGGATACCGAATCTAATAAAATTTTACCCGATGCATGCACTAACATGCAACGTTAACTAAAAAACAACACTAATAAAATATGGAAAAAACATCGTCAGCGGTGAAACAATAAATGAATATAATAACTTTAAAAGAGCGTACTAGATGGCGCTATATACAATTTAAATAACCTGCAAAAAATATTGCCCGTAAATCAGATCTCGGTGAAATAAAATGGCCTGCTTAACAGATTTTCAGTGCAGATTTTTATTTAATTTCAACAGGAATACTCTCACGGTGAGCCTCAGTTACAATTTATGTTACAAGTATGAGTGCTAGTGCTCGAAATGTTGTATGTGGAGTTAATGAAAAATTCTGAATATAAAATATCCCTCACCTGGCATTAAGGGCGTTCCCTACACGGCTCGTGTGTAAAACACGCAGTGTAATTATTTCATAGTTTAGAGACGTTTTATATATTTGACAAAAATACCTAACAAGGTTTTAAAAGAACTAGAGTATTAGATACTGAATAATGATGAACTAAAATTAAATATAAATCCAGTTTTGAAAACAATGGTTGAATTTGGAACCGAAACTTGCGAGTGACAATTATTTAAACAATAATAATAAACTTACTTTGATAAAAAACAATAAAGTATGTAGTATTCTTTTAAATGAAATGCTTAAGAATACTTGAGAAATTAAAATAGATTTCTTTAAATTTCTTAACCCGATTAAATCACGGGAAGAACAATTTGTTTTTTTTTTCTTAAAATATTTTGACAATTTTATTGAACTTGGCAAACCTAATGCCAAGCTTAAACTTTATGAATTTACCATTAAAAATACACTTTCTGGGCATACTTTAACAAATTTCTTCGCTCAGTTGAACCCTGCAAGATAAGTTCCATTTTGCAAAAGTATCGTGACAATTTTATCACACTTGGTCGTAGGAAGCTTAGTGGCAAGCCCAGACTTAGCCGCGTTCCGTTGTTTATGTGGCGTCCCAGTAGATAGGTAAATTCGACTATCTAATTCTCAATGCGTTCTACCGGAACCGTTTAGTACGGTCCAAGGGACAAGAATATAATAGGATGTAATGTTGCCTACATTACACCTGTACAATCCACGTCCTGGTATATCACATTCTTGATGGATCAAAGTGAGTGTTGTGAAGAGATACTATTATCAAGAATACTAAATCCTTAAAAGCAGCAAAGCTTCAATAATTTATTTATCATTTAGCGCTATTACAAATATTAAATTAAGTTTATTTACTACTAAGTTTATTTTAACCTGTATTAGATAACAATTGTGATTAATTAACCTAAAGTGTTCTGAGAACTGGATTTCTGAGTATTGAGAAAATATTACACCAATATTGTCTATGGCATTATTAAAGTTGTTTTTAACTTTACTCACACCTGTAACGTGATATCGTCTCAGCTGTAGTAATTATAATCAATATTCTTCTTTATTAGCTGTATTATTTGAAACGGAGTTACTACGGCCTAAAAATTGTCTTACACCTGTGTCTTTGCTATACATTATACCGGTCTGACGCGCAATGGGCTCCAGGTTCGATCCCCGTCCAGATTGATTTCTGAATGATGATTTCTAATCCGGGTCTGGGTGTTAGTGTATTCATCTATGGCACCCACGACATATAAAAATCCTATTGAGCTAAAATACAAAAATGTCTATGGGTCTATGAGAGTAGTGTTTAAAAAAATAATCATAAGCAATAAATATTCTTTCTCGCCGCTCTTCACTTCTTCCATGCACCATTGCCTGTAACAAATTCAACGTTAGACTAGAACCGGACCGATTCTGTAAGCCATCGAGTAACGCACCTGAGGGCTGCTCCGGACTTATCTGTTATAAGCCCCAGAGATTTCAGTGGCGTACCTGAATCTGACATACCTTTGGTTCATTTGAATCTCAATAGAGGCAATTTTGTCATATTTTCTGTAGAAATGAAGAGTTACTAAAATGTAAAAACAATTGTTGTCAAAGTTTATAAAATGCTTAATAAGTTTGGTATATTATTCTTCATTTTAAAAGCTAAAAAGATAAGGCAAAATAATCGATGTATTTTGTATAGTTTTGAGATACTACACATTATTTCATAAGTTTCATAAGAACATATTTGTTTTGTAAATCAAGTAAGATAAAAACAGCAAATCACTGAAATAAAATAGTGTACAGAATAGAATTAAAATTATGTTAGCAGTAGGTACTTTGTATATGACTTTGACATCGTGTAATAATTTAATTTTATCTCGCACAGATTCGTGTAAAGCATCTAGTTGGCAATATATTAGCGATTCAGAGTCCCGTCTACTATCTAATAACGCGACATTTTTCCTCAGCTAAATTCCGAGATCTCCTTTCTCTCCTTCCAAGATGTTCACAAAAAATAAATTACCTCCACAATATTCATGCGGCGTATTCGTCATCGTCTCAGTCTTTTTTCTTCGCCGCAGGTTGCCACGACAATGCGGTAAATAATTTATAACTGTATCGGCCCTGAATTACACGACCTCGGATATTAAACTTGCTTTGACAAGGAAAAAGTAGGAATTTTATGAAAAATAACACCCAACGTGGTGGGCGTAAAAGAAATATCACTTGCGTGGTAAAAAGTGTAATAGCGTTAACGTTATATGCGGATTCTAAAAGCGAAGCCTTAAATCAAACCAAAGGCATTAATAAAAGCACAGACTGACAGAACGTTACAATAAAGCCATTATCATCAGTCCATGTCTAACATAGCTCAACATGTATAAAAGCTATTAAACCTTATAGATATTCAAAGGCTTATTCAAATATATGTAAACCCAGACTAACACGATTAGGCAATTTGCCACTTTATGTCTTGGATAGACTTAAAGACTTTTTTCTGATATTGACACATTATTAAGAAACACGTACGAGTGCTGTGCATTACCCAGCAACTTATAAAATTTAATTAAGATTACTTTAAGGCAAACATATTTAAGTACTGTCGACAATCAAGTCCTTATAATACAAAATCGCTGTTTATTTAATACGGCTTCCCTTCTAAAACATAGACGATTTTTCACAAAAACATAATTATCTAAAAAGTCAAACAAAATCGAAAGCAACAAATCGGTGAATTCAATCAGAACAACGAGGAATCAACACGAATATTTTGACGCGAGCAAGTCGAGTTAACCAAACATCGAAACTTCGAAAACGCATAACAGATACAAAGAAATCTTCTTTCATCGGGTCGCCCCGAAAAAATTGGGTCAACGGAGACCAAACTTGGCATCAGTCTACGCGCGAAAGTTTCAGGTTTCGCGTTACCGATCGAAAAACTTTTCGCCCTCGACTTTTTTGTTCAGAACTCGCTAGACGGCTCAGAAATTCTTCTCATTACTCGTCCAGTTCCAAACTTTCACCCGTGTTGATTATTTTTTCAGTAGCTTCCACAATGCATTGCTTCTGGAATCTCTGCGTGGAATAATGAACGCTCGTTGGTGCCCACGTGTTGTTCAATAAGTTAGTCGATTCGAAATGGTGAATAAAGTTTTATTTGGATTTAGTGATGACCATAATGTTCTTAACTCAATTTCTCTCATTTACTTTATACGAATATTTATCAATCATACATACATAGGTATGCTGACAGTATCTTTACTCCGGGCACAGAAAGAATTTTGCCTCCTTTTCAAATAATTATTATGTAATAATGTGTAAAGTAAAAAATCAAGTTTTGCCAAAGGCGAACTGTGCCCAGGTTTCTCAGGTTATCAAATTTATAACAATCCTTTTCAAAGGGCTCCAGTATCCTCTTGAAATCTAGAGATACTCAAGATAAGATCAGAAAGATAATAATTGCTAGTAAATTTGTCACTTTCTTTATTAAATTCCAAAAAAATATACAGATACACTCAGACTAAAATGGTTTCATTATTGAGAACGGTATAATTATTGATCACAATCTCTGAACAAATTCATTGTTAAAATAAAACACCTGTAATCCAACAAATTCAACAGCCTTCCCCCAAATGAATAAACAACTTCGAGAGAATAATTTGCAAACGTCTCAAAAACCTTGTTTGTATATTTAACAGAGGGGCACCCAATTGGCCCGCTCGCCAATGCACACCGCGAAATCGATTCCAATCTAATTTGACGCGACGCAATTCGTTCGGCCCGCGGTGGGCGCCATTCCGACGTAATTTTAAATGAGCCACCGTATAAAGCTCGAGCCGCTTAAATATATAGCTCTGGATATAGTTCGTTTCGGTCAATCCGTTGTTTTTTTAATTAGTCATGTTGTTTTTTTTTTTTATAAAATAGTAAGGTATCACGTTTAATTAAATCGTGCTCTGCTGTACGCAACTTACCCGTTATTTTGTACGACGTTTTGGGTATATTTCACGCTGGATCACTTCTATGCCTTCCTTAAACTCTTGAAGGTGATTTCGAACCAGCTGAAGCGTGTATCCTACGCTACTAAATTCTTCCCTAAAAAAACTATATTTGCTTGATTCGAGTAACGACATCGATAACATTATATATAGGAATAGATAAGACTAATCTTGTACTGTATCTGTATGTGAAATTTAAAACTTCAAGTATTTATTAATAACAAATAATGACACTGTTGTTTTGTTGTTACAAAGCCCTTACAATTTACTTAGTTTTAATAATAGAGCATTCGAAAACAAAGTGGCGAATCAAGAAAATTAATACCGAGTGAAACGGTTGCTGAAACTCAAATCCTCTTAAATATTTAAAGCTTTACAGTTTTCATGGTCTGACGCTTAAAGACATCTTACAAAGGACTTGTTTTATGGCAGACGAATAGCAAAAATTGGCCAAGAGCGAGTTGAACTTGGGCGTGGAGGGTTCCGTACCACAAAATTTTACTTCTAATATTTTTAAAGAGCTGATTACCGCGATTTCACCCGCTTTAAAAAAAAGTTAAAATTAAGTATCCGAATTTTGATTAAGTATATAGCACTAAGTAAAGTTAAAACAGGTGAAAGAATTTTTAAAATCTGTCCAGTACTTTCGGAGCCTATTCAATTCAACAAACAAACAAGTAAATCTTTCTTCTTCATAATATTAGTATAGACAATACTAGCTTCAGCAATGAACACTCAGCAGAAATCGTCAACGGTTGACGTTACTGTGCTACTATGGAAAACGAGGTGTCCTTTCAGAGTGAGAGATCTTCAAACCATAATCTATCGTTCCAACCAAGTATCTTAAAGTAATTGTTGAAAATTAATTATCTCTTCCTTTAACGGTAAAAGGAAACATTTTAAAGAAACATACACGCCTTAGAATTCTCAGCAATAGTATGAAATACTATGTTTGAGTTCTGTAGAAAAAACTTCTCAAAAGTACACGAACTGTACTCAGCAATAGTATTAAATAAAATCTTTACTCGCTTATCACTTACCCGTCTGTAGTGAGACAAGTCATTCACATCCCACTTTTGTATTTTCTTATTTCTGCTTAACAATAATGGCTTTCGTAAGCGGAAAAATGCCATAAATGATGTCTTTGTGGCCATTATTTTAAGGGAAACGGCACTTGACTTTTATGGTCACGTACTTAAGATCGAAAATCGAGTACGTTTTTTCAAGACGTAACAACTGTAGTGGTTTTTGTTGTTTATAAGTTATTTTATTTCGTATATTTGTTTCGATATTGTATTTGTCCGTAATACTGAATATTATTTGCTTGGTAATTGATTTTCTGAAGATTACTTGAAGAGTTATGTTCCCTTCTGTTCTTTTCCCTTATTTGGTAGCACATTAGATATTTATTTGATTTTGGATATTATCTATACTGATTCGATTTAGTCTTCAGGGACATTATTGCATTACCATTTAACGTTAAAGAATAAGGAAGTTACAGCTTACCTTATGTTAGGTACCTACTTATTTTGGATCTTTACACAACTGTACATAAATTATAAGTCATCTATATAAATAGATAAAATTGAAGTGTCTGTTTGTTATTTAATTTTAATTACATTTTTAACTCAATGCATATGAAAGTATACACGATAACTATAACGAAAATAAAATTTAAAAAAATTGTCTGTCTGTTTGGCTGAGATAATCTAAGATAGCTGGACCGAATTTGTGTGAATATGATGCAACCGGAGCTGAACTACAAAGGTTCTACTACCTTGAAAGGTACCCCTTATGGTTTGACTCCGCCGCACCACCGCCACACCTATCTCTATCTAATAATGGTAGTGTCAAGCACTGCTGTGTTTTGTCTTGAAGGGGTAGGCGAAGAAGTTGAAGGTCAGACGTAGCAACACATTTGTGATCAAGCTCAAATAAGACTGTTTTTATCTGGGGTTGATTATATATGAAAAAACGACGAAAATTAAAATAAAATCATCAAAAATCGTTAGACATAATGGCTTTATCAATCCATTGAAGTCAATTCAGATCATTACTTCACAGGAATGAATAATATCGGAGTCAGACTTCAACCCCGAGAGGCGTTGAATAATGAAGGCCCCAATTTGTCATTATCCTTATCAGGGCCCAACTATGTCGTTAGAATTAGGGTCCCTGCATAATGAAATTACACTTTAAAATAGAAAATCATAACTGACCATTGTTCGGTCGCCATTATAGGCTACTTTTGAATAAAGTCCCTTATGTCCCTGTGTTATTTGTGTTCAGTATTTGTTGAAATATTTAATAATTACTAACTTTTCAGTGTCATAGATGCGAAATGTATTAAATATAATATAACTACTAACAAAATTAAAGTAGCCTATGTTATGCCTTAGACCTTCAGCTATCATTTAGTGAAAGTCGCGTCCAAATCGGTCCAGCCGCTTAGAAGATTACCTCAGCTAGACAGACAGACCAAATTTCTCACCAGACTTTCTCACCAGTGGTAGCAATGCATCCGTGCCTTCAAGTAAAATACTAATCCTATTTAGGGGAGATCACAGACATGGTAGTGGTAGTGGCCACTTGCCATCAGATGAACTGCATACTCATTCACTACTTCTATAATAAACAAAAAAATATTAAAAACTTACTAGAACTACCTCTACCTGCCAATTAATAATTAAGTTAGTTTACTAACAAATAAAATTAATATAAAGCAATTATGTATTCTTGATAAGATTTTTAATTAAGATATTATTTCATTCGAAGGTCGCCCAAGCCGCAACCTTGAATGGTTGAGCAAGGTCCTTTGATCGATCAACTACACGATTCAAATTTGTCAGCCTTCTTAAGTTTTCATCTGAATTGAGGTTACAATTTAAAGGTAAATGAAAAGCCTAATTAAAAAAGTGGTAGAACTTTTTTAATTACACTTTTTGAAAATTATTGATAGTAAAAGAACGTCTGGCGTAAGAGACCTGATAGGACAAAGATATGAGATGATAAGTGTAATTTTGTAGGTGGTAGAACTCTATGTAGTTCGATTCCGGTGGCCCCACCGCCACATCTATTTCTGCCTTATAAAAGCAGTGTTAAGCACTGCTGTATTCTGGTCTGAAGGGTGTGGTAATGCGTACCAACTCAGTCCAGCGACTACCACACCAGTCTGACACGCAATGGGTCCCGAGTTCTATCCCCAGTCAGACAGATATGTGAATGATGAATTTTGATTTCTGTTCTGGGTTTGGTTGTTTGGACATACGCAGGCGAATACACTGCGTGTATGGCATGGCACCTACGATAAAAAAGAAAATCCTAATGTGGAGCTATGAGTGTAGAAAGCGTTCTTTAAGTTTTTTAAGTCTTAAAATTAAACTCAGGTTATAACTTATGACGCAGGTCTCGATAAAAACGCACGCTCATAAAACAAAGATGGCAGCGAGAATTTCATTTGCACGTAAATCTCACGTCGGATATGTGAGGTGTCGTTAAGAAAGAACGTAGGCTCATTTTTCAGACAAGAATCGCAGTTTTAACAAGATGTCCTCATGTTTATCGGAATTAATTTAAACTTTAGTGTATATGACTATGATATATATGTATATGACTTGATATTAGCATAAGAGAAACTAATCTACGATGTGAAATAGGTGAGCGCTTTTCATGTATACCTACTTAAATACCTATTTATTAATGTAACTCCTTATGTGTTACATCATTTAAGGATTGCTCATTTTCTGTTTTTTTACTTAACTGCGTCAGAAGGAGGGTATTATACCTGACAAAAGGAAGGTAATTTTTTTCGAGTGTATGTATATATGTCCATGTCTTTGGCACGTCCTACGGCCCAAACGGCTTAGCAGATTTTAACATACGAGTATAAGGTGTCGTTGAATTCGTCTCATTTGTCATAGTTAAATAGGCTATCTAATTTGTAAATACGATGTCTGAAAACGAATAAATAAAGAGGTGTTAAGCTGGCGGGTTTTTTGTGTTTAAGTTGATATCATTTTTACCTTAAGTGTCTAATACGATAGACACTTTTTGGTTTTCGCACTGACCGAAATACTAGTAAATCTAAATTCAAAATTTTAAATACTAGACGTTTCAGTTATTACACACAAAAATAGTTATATAGTAATACATATATACATTTGCGGACCCAATATAAGTGAAGTGCGAAGTGCATCAGGCTGACCAATCGCCAAGGGATTGCACGGAAGATTGAGGTATTTATATATTGTTGTCAGTGATTCACAAGAGTTTCTAAATAATTTCCGGATCAAAACAGCGACCTAAAATTCATACAGACACTTTTAGGTAAACAGAAGATAAACATAGAGAATCCACTAACGATACCTTACTTTAGACATATTTTATTTTACAGTGTTAAGTAAAAGCACTTTCACATTAAAATTCTCAGACCGCGCCGTGTATATCAACTCACTTACACGTTTAACTATAAACAACGTGAAACCTGAACACGGAACCTTGTTACGGTGTAATAAACACAACATTGCGAACTTCCGTCACCATAAATAGTAGGAGGTTCTGGCGTGTCACACGAACAACGTGAAAACGCGGCGTCTTTTCACTTTGATCCTTAAGTTTATAAATAGCATGGTATTAATCATTCATCAACATCAACTTTTCTCAACATCTTCATAGTGGTCTACTTACAAAACAATGTTTTTAATTGACATTTTTAGTGTTATTAAAACGAGGAAAGTAAGTGACCAATTTTTAAATTGATTAGTGTAGTATGGTAAGAACAGTAAATTATTTACATAACAAAAATTGTTTCACGTCGTTATAATTAACAAATTTTCATCTTTTATTGAAATGATTTGTGCAAAACCATCTGCATTTTGAATCGTCGTATTTTCTGCTATGAATGTGATATGAATATAAGCCGCAGGTAGTTTAACGCGCGTTCAAGACGCTCTCAATCTGAAACGTATCTTACACTGAAACTAAAATAATTAGAGTCTGGCATGTTGCGTGTCTTCGCGGCATGCGCTAACAAGTTAATTTGCGCCACGACTGAGCAAACGTCGCCCGGGCGTGTTCGTCAACCGACCCGATTTGTTATGAAACGTGCGGTTGCGGTTGGAGCGAGGAACGTGTAAGTGTACAAACAGCTTTATAAATAGACTGTCAAATAAATACGTAAGGGTAGGCGGGAAGAGAATATAGGTTCGAACGGGTACTGCCACATCTATTTGTAGTGTGAAATTATGCGTTTTCAGAGAAGTGTGTGGTTGGCGGTTCACTTATATATGTGGTGGTCCCGAGTCAGACTTTAAACATTCCGTGTTAAACTGTCATCTACGGTTACATAGGTATAATTCGAATACAAGTAACAAAGTAACACAACTCTATCAAATATGCAGTAACTATCTTAACTAATATCTAACTAATAAGGTAACTAGATCTGTAATTTTTAAGTTTACGCAAGAGATCTTTATATTTCGAAAAATAAATGCACGCCTATACAACGTTCTGGGACGTTCTTTATCTAACTGCGATAGTTTAATCAAAATCTATTCTACTATTATTAGTTCAAATATACAAACAGACTGCATTTAAAAAAGCCTCTTTAGGTTTTAATAATGTACATAGATATTGCTAAATTAGTATTATTTGTATTTTTAACTAAAGATACTTAGGCATATATTTATAGGAATAAAATAGACATAGATTTATATAACTAAATGAAAGATGAAACCACAAGTCAACACCGCATACAAACCGCAGTAATTACGGGATTGAAAAATAAACATTCCGCTGAAAAAACTGCAAGCTGCAACTCGCCTAATACGCGGCGCACACTTCGAGTGCAGCGCACACAGAGGGCGCTTTGATTAGAGAAATGAGAGAAATGCTCGCTTGTGTGCGTGTATTATGCGTGTACATGCGTGAATTATTCACGTCGGTTTTTGTGGGTTTTCTTTCTTTTGTTATTTATAATGTATTTATGCGTGATGTTTAGCAACAGCTATCACGCCGGGTTTTTTGAGGATTATGTTTGTTTTTATAACATTTTATTCATTTATATAAAAACTAATAAACATACATTAATGTACAAACGAGCAAGCAGTCCTGTTGGAAAGACTATTGTCGCCTATGGACATGGGGCTGATAAGGCCCCATACGCAGAATAGAGGCCGACTTGATGTCGGCCTCAGATATATTGCTACCCCTGACCTCTAAATAAGAACGCCCTGGATAAGGACTCATCCCTTACCATACTCTTGAACCAGATCATAGTGAATCTTAACACTGTTTATATCAAGAAGGAGTAGATGTGGCGCTATCGGACTCAAACCACAAAAGGTTCCATCTTCTAAAAAAATCTACAAGACCAACTTTACGTCCAAAAACAGAATACTTCTAGATAAATAAATAGCTTAATTCTCAATTCAACGCATTCCCTGTCTAATAACGAAATCGGGGCCGAGTCTACAAGTCCACAGTAATGACATCAAAGAGTGTCAGAGTTTTTTAATATGTAAGAAAGCCTTCTAATATAAAACGTGCAACTAAAACTACTCGTAGCATTTCTCGAGTGTACGACAAACATCGCCCGCGTAGCTGAAGACTGCTGTGTGTACGCTGCAAGGAATTCAATGGACGTCCTGTTTCGTGTTTATTTTATTATTTACATCTTGCTATCCAAATATTGAGCTTTGAGATAAAATGACCTTTGGAGGTACATTTTATTTAAAATGATACGTTATTGTAATATTGCGGCTAGCTAGGTAGATATGGTAATACCGCCACACTTCTTGTATTGTTGAATGGGACTTAATTTCGTGGATGGATTAGTACTTAATTTCGTGGCATTTCGTTTAAGCCTCTAGATAGTTTAGATACATGTATTTATCTGTACATTTCTGTTGGATTTAAAAATAAATAATTATAAACAACAGACTCGCACTATGGATTGAATGTTTAACAACGAATTTTCTTTCAAATCTATATATACAAATAAATAAAACTGAAGTGTCTGTTTGTGATTTTAAAATAACATTTTTTTTACTCAGTACAAATGAAAGTATACACGATACCTATAGCAAAAATGATTTTTTTTGTGTTTGTCTGGCTGAGGTAATCTTCTAAATAGCTGGATTTTTACTGGACTTTCACTGAAAAATAGCTGAAGGTCTAAAGCGCAACATAGCCAACTTAATTTTTTGGAAACGCGCTCCACCCAGACTCAGGACAGAAATCTAAATTCATCATTCAGATTTCTTTCTGGCCAGGAATTGAACTCTGGACCCACTGCGCGTCAGACCGTTATGGCAAACGATCCGCCACGCGAGTCGTCTATTTTTTAAGAGTTCTATTTTAATCGTGGCCACCCTACCCGCGTCTTCTGTTTTGATGAATAATATACCACCCTACGTGCATGCGGAGAGACTGCAGAGCGGAGTAGCAGGATTCTGAGCCACAAGTATTATTGTTCTAATTCATATGTTATGATCTTATCGACTGTTAAAATAGTTTAAATTAACCAAGTTGTTTCTGATAAAATCAGCTAAAAAAATATGACATAGTGTAAAACAAAGTAGCTTTCCGCTGTCTGTACCTATGTATGCTTAGATCTTTACGCAATGGATTTTGATGTGTTTTTTTAATAGATAGAGTGATTCAAGAGGACGGTTTATAGGTAATTTAACGTGTGCGGAGCTGCAGGCAAAGACTAGCTTCTTATAAAAGACAATATTATCACTTACATTAGGATAATAACGTGGATACAAGTAGATTTTGAAATTCGAAGAAAATGATGAATCTAAAAAAATCAAACTGTAATAAATGAATACTGTATTAATCATCACTACATAGTATAAAACAAAGTCGCTTTCCGTTGTCTGTCCCTATGTATGCTTAGATCTTTAATACTACGCAACGAAATTTGATGCGATCTTTAATAGATATAGTGATTCAAGAGGAAGGTTTATATGTATAATAACATGTATAATATAGTAGAGAAGCGTGCGAAGCCGCGGGCAAGAGCTAGTAGGTAACTTACATAACCAACGAACTGGTTTCTTCGGATACTGTGATAGATAAGATTATTCAAATGTCTTATTTATTATGAGGTTGCTGATACCAGAAGTGCTAGAACTTTGGCCTGCTCAGGGAAAAAAATCCCGAGTCAAATATTTTCAGAGTTTTTGGGACGAGTCCATTTGTAGATTATCTTATACAAAGCTTTTAGAAAGTACGAGAGATCTTATAAAGCAGGCTTTCCTTTTAGCAGAGTCGGGAAATAATTCAAGTTTTTGGCTGCAGGTTTAATTTAGGCACCTTTTTGGACAATCCATCGTCTTAACGTAGTATAAAATAAAGTCGCTTTCCGCTGTCTGTCCCTATGTATGCTTAGATCTTTAGCTACGCAAAGGATTTTGATGCGGTTATTTTTAAATAGAGTGATTCAATTTCAAGGGGAAGGTTCACATGTAATTTAACGCGTGCGGCGCCGCTGGCAAAAGCTAGTTTGCTATATACCGCGGGACACACAAACACCCTTCCATGAAAAAAATAACCCAAAATCATATAATTCTCTTGATAGATTAATACTTCAAAAGGTCCAACTTTGACCCTACACAAGCTAATTATGATCCATTTTCCACAAAGTACACCCAATTAGAAAATGTTCTCGATTTAAAATATACCATACTTTAATTTCAAAGGACCTCGAAAGTGGTACTCAAAGTTGAGATCAAAGAGACGTCATAAGAAATGGAAGGAACTGTTAAAGATGTCTGGACTCTGAGAATCGTTTGATAAGTTTTCGAATTGAACAGTTCGATAGCAATTTGAGAAACTTTTTAAAGAAACGGCGACAATTTATGGTAAATTGGATCTATTATATTATTAAGGTTTCAAGCGCCACGCTTGAAACATTTACTATTGTTTTTAATTGTCGCTAAAAGGGTAAATAAAAGGTTGTTAAATATTTTTACAGTAATAAAATTAAATATAAAGCAAATTAAAGTTTTTTTTGAAAAACTTTATTTTTCTATCACCCTAATTCATATTGTCTTCAACATAATTATGATTACTTTATGGCATGAAGTTTGTGTAAATATTTTTTGTCAAATTTATAAATATTGTTCGTTTAATATATCACTTTTTTCTTCTTCTATTCTAATTGGAACAATGTTTAACAAAACTATGAAAACAATATAATTTGTAAATTTACTAAATAGCTCACCACTTGACAGGTACTTACGAAGGAAAATTCTTGCTCATGCTTCTTTCACCATTTCTTTCCTACTTTTTGAACGGCATAGCTGAAACCAATTAAGAAAATAATCTTATATTTAAAATGCACCGCACTTTACGATCAAAGGAATACCGCTCCTCAATGTTCTCACAAAAGAACGTCATAAAAGCGGGTGCAGGGCACACTGTTAGATGTCTGGACACTTTGAGAACCATTTATTTAATAAGTTCGATTTGTAACGGCGACTCTGAAAGTTTGAGAAAGTTAGATGAAATTACGTCAAAGTCGTTATAGAGAATCCATAAATAGATGCTAAGACCTCTTTATTTAATTCTTATTGTTAAGCGATGCTTTGTTCTGGTTTAATGAATGTGTTAAGGAGGACATACTTATTCGAAGTGTTCCAATTTAGTCACCAGGGCTAGCATCTGTTGCGGGCCTCAGGTATGACTTTGGTCTTATCTGGGGTTAATTACAAATGTCCATGGGCGGCAGTGGCTACTTACCATCAAGTGGACTGCATGCTCAGTTGCTAATCCAATATGTTTAATAAACATGTATTCTTTTTTACTTTTTAAACGCGGGTGAAACCGCGGTTTTCAGCTAGTTAAAACATATAACTATGATGTTTAATACAACTTTCTACATTCACATGTTAAACTAACGATATAATTCTACTGCTACATGAAGCGTACAAAATAAATACAGTTCTCATCAGAATACAAATTCGATAGTACTCTCCTAGCGGCACTTAGCATCAAAGCCGGTTGCCATGGCAACGGAGGCCACGGACCGAGAGCGCTGAGGTCACTCAACTTTAATATAATTTCATTCATTACTCTGAATTATACGAATAAATACAAATAAATAAAATTGCAATGTCTGTTTGCGATTTCAAAATATTTTTTTTACTCAATGCATATGAAAGTATACACGATACCCATAACGAAAATGCAATTTAATTTTACTTTTCTGTCTGTCTGTCGGTTTGGCTGAGCTAATCTTCTAAACCGTTGGACCCATTTTGACAGGACTTTCACTAGTAGATAGCTGAAAGTCTAAGGCGTAACATAGGATACTTTAATTTTGGAAAAAAAGCATTATAGCGCGCGCCACGCTCACACGGCCGCCGTCGCGGGAGCGCGGGATGTTATCTATGTTTAAATATGTATTCCTTTTTACTTTTTTAACGCGGGTGAAACCGCGGGGATCAGCTAGTTAGAAATAAAGGTAGAAGCACTCGTGTTTCGGGGCACCGTAATCATATTTACTTCTATAAACCAAAGGCAAAAGAGTTTTCCCGTAGTAGTAGATCATTTCAAGAGAGAGGCAGTGCTCCGATAATCTTAGCTCCGAGTTTGTATATACATACATATATGCGAGGTATCATACATTCCTCGTGCATAGCCTTACGGCTTATAGATCTCAACCGATCTACAAAGTTACGCAACGTCAAGCGGTCAAGTGATAGATGGATTACCGTTGGTTGTAAAATTTCGTTTTGCGTTTCCGTCTGTCTGAGGACACGTTAAGCCGTCGGTCTCAGTTGTTATCATTGAATAGCAGTCGTTAAACCTCGTCGAAGGTATAGTGGACGATTTAAAAACATCCGACACTGGTTGGCCACTACCCCGTAATGTAAATGTACTAAGTAATTAAATAATATAATATAATCTCTTAATAAACGAATTTAAATTTTTATTCATATTAAATTTTAATACTGTTGACAATTTTTTCTGAATTTTGACATGTCTATAATCAATGTTTATATAGTCTTAAAATGATTGCACAAAATTTTGCATGCCCTGACAGGTGGAACATGGAGGACCCACATTTATATATTGTATACCTACATCGTTATGTACCCATGT
>DWPV01000402.1:0-29811 GCA_018251915.1 Urbanus proteus proteus | reverse complement strand
TGTGCTGTTTCAAGTCGTGGGTTTTTGTACTCTTACTAATAAAAACAATGTTCCGCGGAGTTACTTAAATAAGATTATTAGCGTCGTCTAAAAAGTGAAAAGTTGAACAAGTGGGTTATAAAAGTGATGTACTCAGATTCGCTTTTCTTCGTAGCAGGAATCGAACGCTACGTCATCTGCAAAAAATATATATCTCGCGGGCTTATTTCCATATTGAACACTTTGTTAACATTGCTTTTTGTGTTTTAAAAGCTTTTATTTTTAGTGCAGGTTAAAAACAAAAGTACTGCTTAGAAATTACTGAAATTCATTGTTTATTTATTATTTTGTTATTTTAGTATAATCAATAACAGTTTTAAATTGAAATGTCGTTCAGGTCATGTTTTTTTTTAGTAGATTATCTATTGTGCACCTTTATACAAAGCTGCTTGTTGGTTTCGATTTATGGCATCTGTTACTTAACTTCTAACATATCAAAATACAATTATAAAATACTAATATATCGATTTCGAAGCCCACTTATCTTCGTGAATCGAAAATAAATAAAGGTAAGTAACAAGATGCGTGAAAACAGAACACTAATCATGTCTGCAGTCGTGTTACTTACGACAACACGAGATGCATCTTGACAATGCAAAAATATTTGCTCTCCCTGCGAAGCCATGTAAATCAATACCCGAAGATATCATCAAACAAACACTTTAATATATGGCAATAACCAGTAAGGAAAGTTAACATTTTAGAATACCTATACGAAGTTCTTAGTTTTCCCAAAGTTTATGGAAATTTAACTGTAGTTGTTATAGAAAATTTGGGGATTTTTACTGATGACATAGTTCGTCATCAAAAAAGTATACAAAATCGGTTAACAAACAAAAGAAAAAAATGTTCTCAATTATCCAGTCTTAACCTATTCATATTATTGGACTCAATAACACGTCTCTAAATCTTTGTAACTGCTTTTACCTTTAACTCACCCCTCAGCAGACTACGTGATAACTGTGACATAGGGGTTCAAGCAGGATCTTGATTTAGGATTAGTTTATTCACAAGTTTTATATAAATGAACTGCATTCCGGTTCTCTGTTAACTGAAATATTTATAAAGTGCTGGAACTCCTCATCGTTTCTGATTTTGTACGGCATCTATTTTTTTGTAGTATACGAAAACACTTATTTGTGTGGTCGTACTTTAGTCTTAAATATATTATACAGTAACACATTTAAATGAGACATGACCTTTCAGTTTTCATCACATCGTTACACTATAACGATTCTCTATAGTAAAAATCGTAGGTAAACAAACTCCAAATGTTTGTTTACAAAGGCCTCTCAATATTAGCTGAACTTCCTTCTATCGTAAAAAAATCGTTTATTTATAAAGAATTATAATTATTTTTAAAGTTTATGGCATGAAGTGGTCAGCAGAGGCCAGTGACACTGCGAGGCGCGTTTTAGAGTGCCGCACTCAAACGGGTCCGAACGGACTGTTGCTCTCGCTTCGGATCACCGTTTGTCCGTCTGCCTTTTTGGTATTCAGAGGAAATTTATTCGAAACACACATGAAACGGGTCTTATACAATGACCATTTTAAGCTATCAGTATATCTATATCTAATCTTTAGACGTCACCGTGAAATCATTAGCCATTACACCCGAAATCGCGCATTAGAGATCATGCTGAAATATGAAGGTTTATCTTTCCTAAGAACTAAAAGTGGTAAATTATAAAAGAACGTATATGTTATTTATTAGTTTGTGCTTGCAAATGCATTTGTGCGATCTTTAGAAATCAAGTAATCACGTTCTTTCAGGATCATGGAATTTTTGATTAAAAAACTATCCTTTTGAATGTTAAAATTCAAGTGCGTCTATCTGAGTGCTACTAAATTGAAATATCCAAATATTGACACATTAACAATTATAATACGCCAGTAAGCAATAAAGTAAACTAAACGAATAAGTTATAAGAATTCCAATTTCCGATCCTTCATAAGTACTTAAAGTTTATTAGGTAATTTGAAAAAAATAATCTTCAACCCCTATAAGAAAGTAACTCATACAGAACCAGAGTTACCCAAAGACAGTTCAGAATCCAGCGTCTGTTTTTATTAATTAAAGTGGACTCAATCCTAACATAACGGCTACAAACATTACTATGCTAATTTATTATTAGGGTATTTTCTTGGCATCCGTAATGTGACACACATTTTTTACACTAACTGTTGCGGAGTTATGATTGATAGTTGACCGCTTATGTTTGGGTCTCTTTGTACGAGCTTATCCACGCGGCGACGCTTATACTCCCGTGCATGGACATCTGATTGTTTGAACTGAAATAGCAATTTTCCTTCTGTTTTTGTTTTAATTTTAAAAATGCATGTACTTTTGCATCTGCTATAGTAAAAAATACAACTAATGAACTGTAATATGGTGATACAGATCCATGCTAGTTACACTATCACTTGGGTAGTTATTCTTTTGTAGGTAATTTTTTTCATGGTTGCCATTGGTTGATATAGACAAATTTTAGTGGCAATAGTCAATAAAAATTGGAAAATTAATTATGATTGAATTTTAAACATTAGATGAGTTCTGTTTTTAATTACGTCAGATAATTACTTATACGATGGGCACGACTTTCAGAAATGAAGAATGCGACGAAGAAGAAGAATTACTTATAACTTTTTACCTGTGTGAAATTAATTACTTGTAAAGTGTTACCTTGTACGTTAATTCAGGTAGGCTTTTTCAAATAACAGACATGAATACCCAGTTTTATTTGTTTATATAGATGTCTGCACAAAAAATGTTAGATACCCTACGTCAATATTTCAGACCAGATGTTATTGTACGGGCACTTTTGCATAATCGATCAGCATAACTGATAAAAATAATATTATTCGTTAACTCAGTGTAACTGTAACGGATGCTATGCAAGTTGTCTCTCTTCTTATTTATGATTCCTTATGTCATTATTTTGTAACATTACTCATCTAATAACTGTAACATAAGATAAAGATGTAGATGTTGAGCTAAACTCAAAAATATCCAACATAGCTCTGTACAAAATTTAATTTTGTAAATAAGCAAGGGCGTTACAGTTCAGTAACCTTTTCTAAATTATTTTTTGTCTCACACGCTTTAGTATTGTATTTTTTTAAATAAATTATGATAGTTGTTTTATTTCAACCACTAAAGACCGTTATTTCTAATTAGTAGTAAAAAGCCGTGTATTAATTACTTGCAATTATTTCCAATCCAGTTTCGCAGCAAGACGTGTAATCGGATATGAGCCAAATAAAGAATCGCGATGTGTGCAGATTCCGTGAATGTAGTGGGAGCTATTCGTAGGCACCGACTATTGATTTTGTCCACCCCAGAACGCACACCCCGCCACACAATACCTACAGCCCGCCGAACTGTATTGCCCATCTATTATTATCAATTTATTGACTGCTCTCAAAATATGAGATGGAATTTAGGGAACGCCGCCGTTCTATTGAACTGTACAATGGCCTATTACCTACTGTATTATATTTTAAATGACTTGACGATGGGATTTGAGCTTAGTTTAATGTATGTTATCCTCATAATAGTGAATCATACTGGTGATCCGGGGTTGAAATCCCTCTTGATTTTAGGTGTAATTTGCTGAAAAGAACTTGGGGATTCTAAAAATATTATAGAAGTTACAAACGAGCAGTCAAACTACTAAGGACCATTTAACCCCATTTAAGATTAGAGTAAATAGAGATGCGATGTTATCTATAATGACTAAGTTTGATCGCCTCGAAATAGTAACATATTGTAAGGGAACTTAAGCTAAGGTTTCTGAAAGGAGCGTGAAGTCTACATCATCTTGAACATGCGTGACTTATGCGAAGTGAAAAATGAATAGAACTTAGAGAGTGAAAAATGAATAAAATGAAAAGAAATAATTCATTGAAAATAATTATAATAGGAAATGTATTTTCAGTATTTCCAGTAGTAGTCGAACATCCTTCCGTCGAGCGTATTACCCTCCGGCTCTCATATGCTGCAGCTGCGTTTGTGTAATGTCGGTGAGCAAGGATATTCGGGTCTCAAGGATATCCTATTTGCCCAGACAGTTCTCAGGTGATGAATACCCCGCGGAACCTTAGCATTTAAACATACTACAATATTAATTAAAATATTGTAATATAGTATACAAGTGTAAAGATATGTGTGTACCCATCCTCCACTGTTTAGTGGGTAGTTCGGTACTTTTAAGCGTTGTTGCGGAGTCGACGGTCGGCCTGGTGGAGTCGGATCGGTCGAGACGGATCTCGACTGTCTATCCACTATCCTTACATAAGACCATAAGTCATGGTTATTTAATTTGAAACCTATGGCATACAATCGATAAATAGGGTTGCCAGACGTCACGGTAAAGCAGGATATTTAGGCTTTCTGAATGCTTGCTCGGCAAAATTAAATTATTGTCCGGCTTGTCCGGGTTCTGTTAGGCTTTTGTGTGTCACCTCGCAGTTCAACTTAAGCATGGTTTTACACACAAAATTGCTATCGTAGATAGGTACGTCGTATTAAAAGTAAGATAAAAAATTTTTCAACATTAGGTTTTCCGGCCTTTTTACCCCAATGTCAAGCCAAACTGGCTAGTCTGTCCGGCTAATAGGTTGGACGACCTGCCAAACCTATTGGTATATAAATATATGTAGAAAAACCTGACTAATATTTTTTTATACGATACATAACAGTGAGTCAGAACAGAACCCAAACAGATCCTCTTGTACCTTCCACGAATTTCCCGATTAAAAAACCGGTCAAGCCTGGGAATTGTTCCGATACAACGTAATAGGTGTTCGAACTGATTTTTCCCTTTAAAAATATTCCATTAACTGGCTTATATTCAAAGAAATTTCAAAGTACATGTAGTTATGATACCTACATGATGACAACACAACAAAACAATCAATTCCACTAAAAACACCAAATTATTTTTCTGTTGAAAATAAATTACTTCAATTAAATATAATGTGCTCTACAAACAATTGCAAGCAGTAAGTGGTTGACTATTCAAATCCAGTCTCTTATGCTGCAAGTCCGCGGTTCAAATCCCAGGTCAGAACTAGGATTCACAGCCAGAATCCTTAAAAGAAGTTCCATCTATAATAAAAAGTTGTATCACCAATCTGCACTAGACCAGCGTGATACACTTTAACCTTCTCATTCTGAGTCTGGTCTCCTACCCGTGCCTAGCGGTGACACAGTAACTGGTAGGTGATAAAACTCTTCTACCCAAAGCAAAGCGATGTTAAAATACGTACTGCAATCTGTCAAATAACATTTATTGAGCTACCTCCGCACACATGATGATCAAAATGAGTTCTACCACCTCTAGTTCTTACATGACATATAAAACCGGACATATACCGTAAGAATAACGTTTCTGCTAATTGTAATGGAGACATTTGATATATTTTCATACAAGATTGTAGTATTTAACATTCGCCACAAAAACATAACGGGTTTTCGTATTTCCGACAAGCGGATTTTACCTCATCGATTTAAGATTTCTCATACTTTTATTTAAAATCAGTGTATGCGGAATATGAGGTGAAAACGAGATTGACCGGATGATTTTACCGACTTAAAATGAGTCACCTTAATTGAATTACTAACCTTAGAGATAAAATTTCGCATAAAATTGAGTGTTTTTATTGTTGTCGCTAATCATATACATTTCATTAACGGGATCTTTTTTGCTGTTTTCTTAAATATGTTGAAGTTCAAGGTTTGTTAAGTTTTATTCCATGATTTAACGACGGTTCTGTAGAGTGTCCATTGCAGCAAAATGCAGGTGAGGCCCATTATTAAGCAGATTCCTTTCATAGTTAACCTCTGAATGTTTGAAGGTAGAGATTGTAAAAATCAGGTCTTATAATAAACCTTAATTCCTTTCACACTTATAGGTGCATGGAACTCCGTTTTCGTCAGTCATAATAGTGACGCAGCTGGTACATGGACTGTGGTATATGAAATGGACTTTTGCTCTTTGATTCTTACTTAGTATTTGTCATAGCGAATGATGAATATTCACCACACCTATTCCGGCCTAATAACAGACATGTTTAACGCTTCTATGTTGTAGTTTGAAGGGTGTAATAAGTACGAAGTAATCAGTTTACCTCAGGTGGACTGCATGCTCGTTTGCTACCTCTTTATTGTAAAATTAGCTGATCCCCATGATTTTACACGCGTTAAAAAAGTAAAAAAGAATACAATTTTAAACATAATTGTAAACCTGCGCCCCGCGGCTTTTTTCCAAAAATTAAAGTAATATGGGGCATTACGCCTTAAATCTTCACCTTTCTTCCAGGGAAAGTCTCGTCAACATAAGTCCAGCCGTTTAGAATATTACTCAGCTAAACAGACAGACATACAGACAGACAGACAATTTATTTAAAATTGCATTTTCGTTATAAGCGTCGTGTATAGGTACTTTCATATGCATTAAGTAACCTACCAACGACCTACGAGTATAACATGGTATAACTAAGTGACCGCGTGCCATATATGTAGCTGAACCTACATAGGTTATGTTTACATACACGACATAAATCGTTGGTTAGGAACGTATCCATCTTGCTGCCGTACAGGTGTAAGTACGTTCCTAGCCATTGTACCGTGTGTTACCATTATAATATATTTTATATATTGTGAAAGGAAACGGAAATGGTCCTTTCCGCGAGAAATCAATGAGTGAAGTGAGATGATGACCTTTACTTTGTCTACCGCTAATGCAATACAATTTTTATTTGGCATCGTTTTGGAAGACACTGCTACAAAGGATAGCAATAAGAATGGATCTTAATATTATTATCTACACTACAGAATTTAAAGTATAAGTAATATTGTAGATAATCACCATACCGGCCCGGCACGCAGGGCGTTCCGAGCTTGATCCCCAACCAGACAGATATCTTAATGGTTAATTTAGATTTCTGTTCTGGGTCTTGGTGTTTGTTGTCATCTTTGTACGTGTCCGTAGCACAAACGACCAAGAAAAATTCTAATGTGGGTCGATTAGTGTACAAATCGTTATTATTATACTTATTATAATTCCATATCAATTGCACTATAATAATGTAAGTATGTTAATAATGTTTATAATGTTACATAATTATGTTGATAATGGCGCTATGCTAATTGAGTATTAGATGAACATAGCGGTACCTACCTACTAAGTTATTCGCGTGCCGTTATTAATATAAGAAGATACAAACGTGGAACGATTTCTTTAAAAAACCCAGTGATTTAAAACCATTGTCATTGTTTTAAAATTTTCCCAGCGCTGAATTTTAATCCTGAGACACCACTGTCATTTAAATACTTCTTAACGCTTTAGTGGAGCGAAACTGAATTTAAATTGCACTCGAGGTTTAGGTAGCTTACTTAAGTAAAAAATCAGCGTAAGGCATCCAAAGATTTATGAAGATTTTTATTTGCACTGACCGATGCAACGTTACCTACAATGCTGTTATGTGTCAACGTGATCGGTGACACGTTGTTAAGCGATAAAACGTACAGGTTTGTTGACATGTCCTCCTAAAAGAACATCAGATATATTGTGGTAGAACCCCATGGTGGTTCGACTCCGTCACCGCCACATCTATGTCTACGTATGTGTAGTAAGGGAGACGTATTTACGTGAAGGCGTTCTAACTAAGTCCTCAGATGCTCACCAAGGCAATGTATCTGTGGTCGACAACAAATGTGACTCGAATTCTATCAGGGGCTGATTACAGATGCCTAAAAGCCATTTGTCATTAGCAAGGATGCATACTCGTTTATTACTTCTTATAAATGACATAAAAGTTGCAAATGGAATATAGCTCTCTTGATCATGTAAGTGCTGGCAATAGACATTTGCAACATAATCCTTATAAATCTTAAAGGAATACCCAACTTACGATAGATTTACCTTACCATATTGTCTAAATTCTAATTGTAAATACCACTGTTTTACGATTAGATTAAGACTGCTTCTAAAATATCCAAAAAGTTGTTGCCGCGCTGGTAAAACTATATGTGTTATGTATATTTTGTTACCTAGTCAGTTGGCTATCAGGAATGTATTGTAGAATTACCTACTAGTATAGGAGAGGGTTTGATCCAGGAACATACGAATACGCAGTTAACGACAATGCAGGCTCTATCACGAAGGATTATATGTCAATGGAAACATATTGCCAATATTAGAGTTAATCACTTGTTTTCAATAAATTTCAGCTCATGTTTATACATGTAACCAATATCAAATACATTTTTTGTTTTTCTGTTTTTTACAGACTCTTATTTTACAGACCAGAACACCGTTGCACCAACGCTGCTGCTTTAACCGTAAAATAAGTGCATGGTGGTAATGCAGTATTCTAACCATTAAAAATTAAGTCAATTATAAAATTTGAAGTTCGGATTAAGTTTGTTTATTATAGTTCCTATAACAGATTATAGTGCTGGATTCTTTCACGTCTATTAAGTTATTAAAGCCATCCAGCCATCATATGCTTAAGGCCAATTGATAAACTGTTTATGTTGTCGGAATAGCAAGGCGCGAGGCAGGCGGGCGGGGCGAGGTTCGGCGCCAGCGACGATTCTCGTTTGCGCGATGGCTATCAGAAACGCAATCCCCTATTCCTCGCAGTGCTAATCAATGAATAATTACTCTGTTTAAGGGGCACCTCTATAAATAGCCGGCTGGAGCGCTGACCTGGAGCGACGGGTTAGTCCGGACACTTGCAGCAGCCTGCTGCCGCGCTCCGCCCCGCCCGCGCCCCGCACTCGCCCGCCACCGCCCGCCACCGCCCGCCGAGCTTCTCGACACGCCTCCGACTCCGCATCCTGCCGTTTTTGCAAAATTAGCTAAAAGGAATGTTTGTAAGCAAAACGCTAACACGCCTTTAAAAACTTTTGTCGCGACACAACAACATTATTTCATCTTTCTTAGAACACGACACAAGTGGAACTAAACCATTGTGTATACTTAGCACGGTTTACGTAGATTAGTTCAGTAGGTGACATTTAAATTTGCGAATAAAGTTTAAGAACAAAATTACGTTTTACAACCTACGACATAAATAATGATTGATAGCAAAAAATAAGTCACTTTGCAAGCGACAGAGAAGCTTTTCATGGTTATTTAAATTTAGAGGTGATGACTAAGTATCAAAACAACCAAGTTAGCTTTTTATAAGATTTTTACAAAATAATCCCAGTATGGATAGACATAAGTAAGGCGGCATTCACAAGGTTGAACGCGGCGCGATCGACGGCCGATGCCCGGCGACCAGCGGCGTGGAACAAATGCGGAGACGACGCCAATTTGCCACTCAACATGACACTTACCACTTTATTTGTATAACATTAACGTGCTCCACTAAACGAGTTTTCTTGTGTCGTACTCAATACATAATTCAATTTTAAAGTATTAAAAGTGGGACCTACGAGAACATTAATTCGAATCGTGTCCCGTCATCGCATCCTCAACCTATTTTGTAGTCTCATCTGTCATCGAACCGGCTTTAACATAATTAAGGGCGCCAAAATGACCTTGAACGTGAGTCTTATAGAACCTGTAGCGAATAAAAAGATAAAGACGGCTCGGTGGCGATTAAACTTGTTATAACGAATTACGGCATTGCAAGGACGAAGTAAAGTTGAATATTGCATCAGAGTAGTTGCAAATGCGGGGAGGCAACGTTCGCGTGGAATGTTGGCGCGGAGCAGTAGGCTGTAGCGCAGGGCACGCTCCGCCGCCCGCGCCCGCGCCCGCCCGTGACTCACCGCTCGGACATCTCACCTGGCACTGATTGGGGAAGTACGCACCTAATTACGAACCCGATCGCTTCTGGAAACCACTTACCGCTGCCGTTTACGTCAACGACTTAGACTCGCTCAGGACAAAGAACTATCATCGCAAAAAATCATACAAATCGACACTCGATACTCCTAACACCTTTCTACTTTGTCTTTGTGTTTACGAACCCCATAAACAAAACGCTATATCGCTTTGGACTATCCTACCCATTCTCACTCTGAGAGAAGACCCGTGCCCGAAAGTCAGAGAGTATAAAACATAGAATTTCAGAATAATCACAAAATCATTAGAGCGGCAAATTCTCAACATCATTAAGGCATCACCTAAAGTATACCCACAATTATTGTGTCGAGAACACACCGCTCCGGTATTGCTTTTTTAACGTTCCATGCAATTAATTTTATGGCAGCACCTAATGTATTATTTAAGATATATTTATATATATTTATGTAGAGATACATAGTTTATGTTTACATAACTGTGACAGTAAAAAATATATTTGTATTATGTTTTTTGTTAAACCGGAAGTGGAAAACGATCGGACAGATATATTTCTGTAATTTCATACAGTTATAAAAAATTACTTAAATATATGTAAATCTAATTATTTATCTATGTCTAATTATACGTACCGCCTATGGTCTAGGTATTAAGTACCTATTAGGTAAGGTAATTTTAATATATTAGATATCGGTAGACATGCCTTGGTAGCGTGACACTAAGTATCTACATTAAAATTTTCAGAAATAAAAATGGTGTCTTTAATTTGCTTTAACGGCACGAAATTTTTTACAAAGTTGGGTATGTTGTTGTGAGTGATGACTTATTTAACACAGCATTGCTTATTATTGCGTGACCACTTAGTAAAAACTTTATGTATCATTTTGCTGCGGAAACCCCAGAGCATGTAGTAGGTAAAGATACCTATTCAAATCATAAAATAATTTCCCCCCCAAGTGAGTCAAATGACGCAACTAAAGCATAGAACGTCACGACCACTACGATAGCGTGATTAGCAAATTTCAGTTCTCTTAAACCTATATAATGACGAATGGTTTTTTCATATGTAAGTCGTATTTATTTCAAGTTAAGGAAAGGTACTAAGAATAGGTATTTTATAAGAGATACAAGGAAGTTATATCTATAAGCGTTATAATGTCAGCTTATTCTCTTGGAATTTATAAAATCTCTCGGTCAATATCCTAAAACATATAGGAAAGGTCATTGTGTCATATACCTAGAGATAACTTCACTTTAACTGGAACTTAAGTATTGTAATTACGTGCTAATATTCGAATTAATATAAGAATTACAATCCGATAAAATGGGATCCGCATTGCAGCAGGATAGCTCCTCTCTGCCAGCTTATATCCCGTAACAATCTTCCATAATATGTCCGATTCTCCTTATTATTTCAAGTGAAATGAATAATTAGTGTTAAATTTTAGTGTGTTACCTAAAACTGTATCTTTTTAATAATTCTTGGCATATTAATACCTTATATGCAATTAATCATTTTGTTTATAACAAGGATCCTGCGCGGCTTCCTCAAAGTTCATGTCCGCATTTTTTTCAAACAATGACAATTTTAGCAAAGTTATATTAATTATATTATTATACAACTATTCAATTAAAATGCACATAGTAGGTACTAAAATAATGTTATGTTAATAGTTTAATGTAATGTTATATAGGTACTTATAATATACGAGTACGTACGTTTACGTATACAAACCATAATAATTAATATACTTATCATTAGGTACACTGAATTAAAATTACTTTGCGTAACACAAAAGTAGATTTAACGGATACGAAAAGTACTAAGATCTACCTACTTACCTAACAAGCCATAAATCGTTTACCACCGCAAGTTTGGTTTCGTCGAGTGTTCGCTGGCGAAGGGAAGGGTTTACCGTTCGAACCCCACAAGAACTAGTATTTGTATGGCGAACAAATACTTATCTCATATTTGAGTCTTTATGGGCTGCCTCGTCTAAGCTGTTTATGGCTCCCTTCATACAGTCTAAGTAAGCCTAAAATAGGATATTTGCCTCAATAATAGGCCCTTACGACGTTATTTCACATATAATCCGTTGTAAGTGTTCATTTACCATATGAATAACATAATCTTAAATAGTTGACGATACTCTTATATTCTCACCTACTTTGTTGCTTTGTAAAGTGAATGATTTACTGTTTATGTTGCGTATAAATGCTTTTTGAGATTATTATAAGTTATGATATTATATTTTTGATTTTATGTAAAGTGTTCTTATCGTTGTAATAGTACCTATAGTATGGTAGTGTATGCTTTCTTTCCTATTACTGTATGTTTCAATGCATTACTAGTAATTGTCTACGGATCGAGCTGCGTATACCTTATCTAATATGTTTTAACTCTTCAGGCCAATTATGTCAATCTGATCGTAAAGTATCGGTGTACCCATATTTTCCGTGTTAGAGAAACAAACATTCGTCCATTACAAATAGCACTTTTAATATATATTTCTTATTAACATTAACATTAACTTAACTTTCACATATCTTAAGTAATTTATAAGATTCGTTTAAAATGAAATTCGTAAAATATTTGCCTGTTCGTATGAATGTTATATTTAAAAACCTGAAAATACATAAAACCGTTTAAGAAAAATGCACAAGAAATTTCGTTTAAAATACATTACAAGAATCAAATAAGTGAACAGCACTGCTCAATTCACTCGCATGTCACGATCTAACTCACTCCCAGGAGTTTATTAAAGAAGTTTACGGCTCAGGTCGAGGTAAAGTGATTGGAATTATTTAGGAACAGTGATTCGTTACTCTGCTACGTTTCCCAACTTTTACCGAATTTCATTACTGGACACAAACAACTTTTCCCAAGCATGAATGTTTCCTTATTGTTTCGGGTACCTACTTAGTTTACTTTCGTCGACCCTACTTCACTTAATATTTTATAACAGGTTTTATTGATGTATGTTACCAACTTCCAAAAAATACTAGTGTGTACGAATGTATGTATATTTTATGTGAATATTGATTTTAAATGAATTTTTCGCTTATAATATAATTAATTAATAACACATCAAATGTTAATTATAGAAAACATATCACGTATTCTATTTAAGGCCGTAAATAACTACATTTTATTACAGGTGATGCAGTAAAAGCTTTGCCGTAAACAGTAGAATAGCGTTTTATTAGTGACATCTGCAATCCTTGCACAATTGACTACATCATAAAGAGTACGGCGAGCGGCCTAACACAAAACAAGGCAATTCGGTAATATCGGTCGCTTCCTAAATAATATCGATTATAACGCAGCAGATGGCCGACTGGACCCCAGACCGTCTGCGACCCTCCCGCGCTGCACCGCCGACCTCACCTCACCCCCGATTAAGATTTATCCTCCCAAAACGTCCCCTGCACCACACTGAATTATTCGATTTATATTAAGTTTCCGCAATTTCCATTTAGAGGGATTCAACAGCCGTGAGCCGGTGAACGTTCGCCCTGCAGATTTAGCGGATCTATTGTAAATATTTTCGAAGGGCGCGTCACACGGAGCGACTGTCATTAATAATGACAGAGAATAATATTAGCGGCTAATATGAATCGACTGAGCCCCATCTGTTGCTTTGACGATATGTACGGAGACAATACAATGAAATGAATTTTTGGTACCCTACTATTAATCAATTATAGATTTCTAATAATTGAAATCGAGTGAAATATATACTCTAGAATAGAAAAAAAAAACATTAAATCAATCTAAATTGTTTACACAGAACATTGATAATAAAGTTTACTCCATTTAAAACATTTATCAAAAAGTTGTGCCTAATTTATACAAACGGCTGCACGATTCCACTTGTTTGCAGTCGAAGCGCAAAGCCGAGCGTAATTAAAGCAATAAACGTGAAAAGTACACCTTCAATCTCTTAATTGAAATCCAAATATCGCAAAAATAAACGAAGAAGGCTCATCAGCAGCGTACCGTGCATAACTGGAAAGGAATCGCTTTTAAAATGGAAACTGGAAATCAAAGCGATTCAAACTCGCTAAGCCAATAAAAGAAAT
The DNA here is from genome assembly GCA_018251915.1 of Urbanus proteus proteus. NCBI lineage: Eukaryota > Metazoa > Arthropoda > Insecta > Lepidoptera > Hesperiidae > Urbanus > Urbanus proteus. The sequence goes on along the minus strand of DWPV01000402.1, from coordinate 15,865 downwards.
GGAAATCCTCCACTGAATACACTCAAATACGAAAACGAATAGATTTACACTTGCATAATCTCCGTCTAGACGGAGGCTGGCAATCCTTTGAAATTGTCTTATATACTTTTATCAGGCCCCTTAGGCTTGTTTGTAGTAGAGGTCGTCGAAACTGAAAGTGTAATCTCTTTCAATATTTTTTATTTCAATATTACAACCTGTAGCTATGGACGTATGATCGTACACATGGTGATTACATAGCAATAACATTAACATTTTCATTAAGTGAATTTAAAAGCCTGTTAGTCTTAATCTTTTCAAAAGTGTAAATCAAATTGCACTTGAAGAGCACTGTAGTGTACCTATTCTTTTATTTCCAATTCCATTCTGAATCGAACCTTGTCCAAGGGAGTAAGAAAGGGGGTAATGGGTTTTTAAATGACAAAATAAATGCATGCTTGCATGCTTCTTGGCTACTTTAATACAACTACTCAAAATATAAATAGAACTTAACGAAAATACCAAAAGAAACAGCAGAAATACTTCGGTACACGAATTCGTACCAGTAAAATAAAATTGGCTAATGTACTCAACACAACTTAAGTAACATAAGATTTAGCCTGTTATTGTTCAAAAAGGAAACATTTATCCCACAGCGGCGCCGTTATATCATATTACGTTCTGTCAAGGGACGCCTTTCTGTTCATTTCTCATTAATTCTAATTACTTACTCTGTTTAGGGCTTCATATACAAAGATCTCGTTAGAACTACATATATACATACGTATTATGTATATGCAAAACGAAAAGTGGTAAATGTATACAAATAAATAAATTTTAATTGTCTGCTTATGATTTAAAAAAACAACTTTTTTCTCAATGCCTGTGAAAGTTTACACGATACCTATAACAAAAAGACATTTTTTTTCTGTCTGCCTGTGTGTCTGTCTGTTTAGCTGTGGTAATCTTCTAAACGGCTACACCGATTTTGACGAGACTTTCACTGGAACATAGCTGAAGATCTAAGGCGTAACATAGGCTACTAAATTAAAAAAAAATATTAGCGCACGTTCCACGCGCATGCGGGCCTCCTTGCGAGAGTGCGAGATTTCAGTTATGTTTAAATATGTATTCCTTTTGACTTTTTAAACGCGGGTGAAACCGCGGAAGTCAGCTAGTAATTTATATGAATGAGTTGCTATTATATAGCTATTAATGAATATTTTGTTTCTACTTAATTTATAAACATCGAGTTTTTCCGCTACATGATTTGTAACGGAATCCCTTACACTTCCTACTATTTTATTAGATCATCTTGATTTTTTTAGCAATGACGATTTTCAGAATGACAATTGAGTTTGTGAGCTGATACTTCCATTCAGCACCAGGATATGATGGCGCTCCTCGATGACGTGTATATGAATTATTTAAAATCAATTCGAAATAAAAAAATCTATCTCATCCGTATGTGATATGTATGTACATATGTGTGAGTAATAGTGACTCGGTCTTGGTATAGATTTTTTTGTGTTTTTTGTTTTTTATTTTGTTCCGCTCGTATTACCCTTCACGCAAACTGGAATAAATGAACTTCTTAAATTACATATTAATGTTTCCTCTATACATTTGATTCGCCAACTTGTTTGTAATTTAAATTCTTGATGGGATGATTAACAAATATCCGATTTTAGTTGTGTAATTTATTTGATGATAAGTGTCAGCCATGTGCATCCATAAAAATTCAGACACTGACGGGATTAGAAAGGGCTCTATCTCAAGTAGGAGCCTGAAGTCGGTCACAGATGCGTTGCTAGTTGGTTATCAACGAGGACTAAGTTGGAATGCCTCGTATAAACATCTCTACCTTAACAGGATATGTTAAGCTAAAATACAGCAACGCGAATGTGGGGGATATGCCTCCAGAGTCAAATAGTATATCAGAGTAGAAGAATACTACCACTTGAAGGTTTTATCTTGTTGGTGGATATGTACTTTATATACCATTTTCAAAAGTAGCAATAATCGTGCGATGAACTCAATTTCCCATTCGCGTCCCGCCTGGGGATGTAAGGGTTGGTTACTCTTAAGATAAATTTTACGGTCTGGAAAGCAAACGAATATCCTACCAACTCGTACAAATTACAAATTAGTTCAATGAATTTGCTTAATAACCTGCTATTCAAAATGTTAAGTAAAAGCACCTGATGCTAAAATCGTTTGCAAAGTGGTTTAATAGTTTTTATACTGGCGGCTTCTTATGAAATAATTTTACAAGGAAGATCAGTATGATGTGTAACTTTTAAGCTAAACCGCACAACACAAAGATCTTTTTAGAACCACGTGTGGGCCACATTTGGTAATGGTTTGGACTTCCGCTTGATTTTGTGGGCTTTTTACTGAGCCTCATACTTAATGAATTCAAGGAATTAATTAAATGGAAACATAATAAGCTGCGGCGAACGTGTCTCATCAAAAAGTACGTAAACATTACTGGCATATAATTCCTTAATATATGAACTTACATCATTTATTCTTTAACAATGATACTATTTATATATCATGAATGTTTAACATTTCCAGAACAAACTGTTTTGTGGTAATTTCTCGGAACCTAAAATCTAAAATTTGACTCATAATATAAATATTGGTTATTGGAAGCATTTTCCGCTTCATGTACGCACACACTACTTTTTGAGTCGTTAATTTTGCTTAGAGATACATATTATAATACCTATATAAAATTCTGATAGAACAGTCAATTATGGTTTATTTACTACAATTGACTGTTTTAAAGCAATGCTTCTTTAGTTAGAAACTAACTTTATAACTTAACATTTACATCTTACATACGTAGGTATATATTTATCTACCCAAATCAAATTTATCAACCTATTCTTGTGATCATTAGCTTACATTTGATACTTTCTCTTCAATAACATTTGAACTAAAACGTCTTTGCCAGTTGCCAGCACAATCATTACTCTTATAAGCACTACAATCATTATCCACACAGACATCTTTGATTACATTTCAGATATTTCTCATCCTTTGACTACACGAAGTACAAACAATGTGGTGGGAATGTACATAGCACACACACACTTTAGAAGTACCGTAATCGCCAACGGGTCATCGGCTCATGAAGATCTCAGGGAAGCTATAAAATATTTTATCAACATCATTAAAACGAACTATATTCAGGTCGTCTAATAGTCGTATATTGCTCCAAAACGATCGAAACGTAGCGGCAACGTAGGCGAGTCGGCCGCCGTTTCCATCACATCGTGTTAGCGAGTGACCGCGGACAATGAGCAAGTACCGCAAGCGTCTCCCGAATACCGACATCTCAGCCCTCGCAAGGCGAACTTGACCTCACCTCCGCTATAAATTTTCTACTGCCATCCTGAATGTAAGCACTAACTGCTTATGGAATGAATGTCGCGGTTCGTATGTTCCATTTTATCGATAACTCGGCTCATTTATTGCACCTCAACGTTCGGTTAAAAGGTCGGAAAAGAAACAAAGAAAACTTGTTTTTATACTTGAACCACTTCGTATTCAGTTCGCCGTTCGATCCTCGGGTGCAGGTGATTTATTGTTAGGAACGACTGCGTCCATTACCGCGTCACAATCAATAACCGCTGTATCGCCGACTTACTGATGTGTTCTGCCTGCTCTTTCCTCTTTCTGATTAAGTAGCCTACCTAGTTACATTAACAATTATTCTAATCGATTCACCTAGATCATAAAAGTCTATTGCAAACCGCAGCGTCCAAATTATAAATATAAATAAAAACATACTACAATGTCTCTTATTTTTAATAAATTGAATATATTAGCTTATAAGCTCCCATTTATCTCTAAGTACTGTCAGGGTGGTTCGTTTTATATTAAGATTGGCATCGAATTGCAAGCACTTGGCTGTGGACTCGAACCCGAACTAATTCGATAGATAATCACAAGAGAACAAAACACGCGCCAGTAAGTAGGTAGGTACTTATATTGAATAGAGTACCTAAGTGCGGTATCGCGCGATCGATGCTTAGTCTGTAAATCTTAAACAAAAACACTTTTTACGGCTAGATGATGGGAGATGCCGCGTCAATCGTTATATTTAGAATGTCCGAGTCTGGCTTCGATAGCCAACTCTGATAATATCGTATCTGCTGTACCGCTGTACCTACATCTGTGTACTCAATCAAACGCCATAAAAAGATATAAACTGCCTTGAGCTTCGATATAACTCACGAACTTATGCATAGCAAAAAATATGTAAATTTTATTTTTAATGTTATGTCTTTTATAAGGTAAACAAACTCAGGCGACAAGACGGCGACAGCCTCTTCACCACCCAACGGTACTTGTCATAAAGTCGTTTGCTATCAAAATAGGTTATTTTTTATTATAATATCATGGCCAATTACACGTACATGTTTGTCAACACTTTGTAATTAAATTGGATCACGGTTATAATACAGCTTCGCTTAATTGAGAAGTTATAAGCTGGAAGACATACAGAAAAATACGTTTTCCGTTTATTTTGACCCTCAGGTTTTCTGTTTTAGACAGTTTTTTACTAAAACTTATTAAGTTTCACTCCTGCGATTCAATGCATTTCAATTCGATTACAGGTCAAGTTTTTTGTAAGATGTCCCAAAAGTATTAAGAGCTATTGTACGTTCTTGAAATGCTCTGTTCGTGACGGGTTTTAGCGACAAATATTGAAAACCTGTGTATTATAGGTTATACTCCCCGTACATAAAAGTAAGAATAAACAGAATCAATAAATTATCTTAGTAAAACTACGCATTTATTTATTTCAATTAGGGAATAGACTTACTCGCTTGTCAGTCGTCATTAAATAATTTTACAATTGTTGCTGTCATATCTTGGTACTAATACTGTCAAAAAACTTAGCAACATGCCACTAGGTTACTCAACCCAAATGATGATGCAGTTAATATTGTTAGTTATCGTTATATCAATCTCAATATTAGACTTCTGGCTCAATTTAAACTACAAGTAAATACGACACATCTTCTTGTTCATTTCAAATAACTATCAAATGAGTTTTGTTAACAGTCAAGCAAAATGAACTGAAGTTTTTTGATATTGCAAACATACTGACAACTGACAATTTTTTTTTTATATTGCAAATATAAAGCTCACCAAAAAAAAGAAATTCTGTCGGTAAACAATAGAAAAAAAATTTTTTTCTTCTATATTATTTTCTGATACCTATATTCTTCGTATATTTTTGAATGTTTTTATTTCTTTATTGATACCTACTAATCGATCAGCTCACCAAACAAGGTATAAGGTATTGAACTGTTTTGCCTTTGCTTACTTACGTTTAGATGAATACAAACGCTTAAACCGATATGTAAATGGATTACTTGGAAAGATATCCGAATTATTCAATAAAAATAGATTTGCGATACGCGATAAAAGCCTTGCTCTCTTTAAGTAGGTATTAATATGATAAACTAAGAGCGCAAACAGGTTAAAGGAATTAGACTATATAAGAAGATAAGAAGAACAGCAACAAGTCTTATTAGTTAAGTGCTTTCATATGAGGATTCTTACACGTGTTTGGTTATTGAATTTTCCCCCAGAAATGCTGCATCATTTTAGGATAAAAGTACGTTCACTTCTTGCTTACATTTTCTTTCATAACATGAACGTGATGCCAATGTAGGATCAATCGTATTAAAAATTAATAAACCATTCTGACTGAATTTTAAATATTAAACAAAATTCGTTTTTATGGCAATGTTTTAACACTAATAAGCAATACCTACATGGGTCATAAAATTATTTCGCAACCACTATCGAACACTAATTTAATTTACTTTGAGAAACGTTTCTAAATATTCCACTGTACAAACCTAACGTCCGAGATGCTTATCCTTGTTTTTGCTTAAAGCAAAATTTACACGCCGACGCGGCTAGAGTTAAATAATTAGGTACTTGCCTACGAGAATTCTTTATTTACCCTCGGCGGGTGTTTACATAGAAGTTCTCAGGAGGCTTGTGGTTGTATGGTACCTACGCTTGTATGTGGTAGGCAGGTCAAGTGAACGGAGGTCTGTCTCAGCCGCCGGAACGTCTATTTGTCTTAACGCAATACCTGTCAATAGCCGTCCTAAGTTCATTGGCATTCCCACTTTGGCGCATACATTGCGTAGAATTTATGCAGTGCGCTTGCACACCTCCATTTGACCCACCAAACTGGTATCCAGCTTCGTAACATGATCTTTGGTATGCCATTAGCTTGTTGACACATTAAATACTAAATAATTATGCTTTACAAGAGCTTTACAACGTCAACGTTTAATTTGGTCTTGAAAGCAACTTCCACGTAAGTATTATGTACCTACCTGCACATTGCTTAAAATATCTAATCGGCATGATTATTTGTGATTATATACACGTATAAAGACGGATATTCTGACTAATCTTTGTTCAGTTGAATTCGTCACTGTTAATAACAACTATTGGGAATCTTGCCATGTTTTTTTGATTGTTTTTTGTTATAAGTAATTGCGAAATTTGCCGATTCGCGATTAATTTTGACACAAACCACAATAAATTATTGCTCTAAAATATTAGCAAATTATAATATTTGCTACATCCCAAAAATATTATTTGATATAGGCTATTAGAAATATTAATAATTGATACCTACTTCATAATTGGATCAAACATCGTCGATCAAAACGAATTGGGGAAAATTGCAATCATAATAATATAAAATGACTATTGATGTTGCTTCTATCAAGCTTAACAATAAATAAAAAAGTTTTATCAATGGTCAATCGTAGGTGTTCTTAACTATGGGTACAAATAATATAAAATGTTTATCTCTGATTTCAAACTAAATTATGTACCTACCAGTACTTAAACATATCGATAAATACCCTCTATAAACTGGTTAATTTTTTATTCTATCAACATCGTTTTTTTAAGTTTTGTATAAAAACAGAATAATACGTTTTTTTATCTGACTTCACAAGCGCGCTCCGTAAACATAAACGATTCATTTGTAGCCACACGCATATTTCGTAATAGTACTAAAAATTTTAACATTATCTGCAGCGCTCTCCGTGTCGTTACAAGTCAATATACACGTAATTTGAAAGTGGGTGTTAAATACAACGGTGTTCAATATTTGAAACAAAACAGGGAACACAAAGGGCGTTACTCTCTATGTGTAAACATGAACACCAATATGGTCTGACGACACGTGTCTCTGTGGGCTGCCGATCACCAAATTATCACTATGTTGTAATGATACCACACAAGACAAAGATTTGTAATACAAATCCAAAGGGACTACAGAATTAAAAATCGAGTATTTACATTTTTTGGCATACTACAGTATTGTATAACCTACTATTTCTAACGATCGATCAGGCAAGATTTGGGTTAATTAGCTACAAATAGGTGGTAGAATTTTGACTATAAATGCTTACCTATACTGCGACGTTATGTATATGTGACTGTATTCCCATTTGTTATGTTATTCCATTACTGCATAGTAATAAAATGATTAATAATTTAAGTACATGATAAACATATGTATTACGTACCTACATGTGTACATGCACTGCCTATGGATATCTGTAAGTAACTATTAGAGCAGGGATTCTATCTGAAGTCGATTACAGATATTTTGCTGCTCCCGAGGTCTAAGATGTTTGCCTCATACGAAAGTGATCCGGCCAAGGCACCTTTCCACCGAAGCGCAAGAACTACTTATTATGCGAAACATTGAACTACTCATTATAATATTATGCGAAATTACAACGTACTATCAACCACATTGTGTGGTTAGCAGGTTTAGCAAACTGTGACAAGTTAAACATATTAATTAAATATGTAGTGATGATTAACAATTTATTATTATTTGAAGCAGGGTTTCTAAACCTTTTCATCGTATGGACTTTTTGTGACATTTTATCTTGCAGTCGCCTTGATCTGCCGCTTGAAAAAAAAATCATATGATCTGTCTCTGAAATAATTCGGCGAAAAAAGGTCTACAAGTGTCAGCTGATCATTGGTTCAGCTTAACGCTAATTCAAAGAATGAATGTCAATTTACTGACTATATAGATGAGTAGCTAAACGCTTATAATATTTTTATTTGTTCAAGTATTTTTCCTTTCTTGGAGTTGTCACTTTTCTTAGAAATTGTATCCGTATAATAAGGATAATGACTGTCAATTATTGTAACGATTTGTATCTGTTTTTTATTTGTAACAATAATTACTCTAACAAGACCTTATTTTTTAACAAACTATTCTACAGACTTTTAAAAGTTTAAAATACTTTTAATCATACTTTACCATGAAAACCTATCTATCCTTGGACACTAAGGTATTTGAGTGAAGCTTAATTGAAATTTTCAAAAAGAAGCCCTTTCCTAGACGTCTTCCATACTCAACGTTTAGCACGAACCGCGGGCATCGACTACTAATTTATTTACTTAACAGAATGTTGCATTGACTCACAATGTCGTGATGTCATGCAAAAGCAGGTGTGACTTTTTAATACATGCTAATGTACATACCATATTTACCCTTTCATGTTATTTTTATAGTAGATTAGCAAATTAGCGGGCAGTCCACCGGACAGGGATATTAAGCAGCTTATGGCCATAAGTAATCAATCCCCAAAAAGAAAAGAGTCACAGAATCCACAGATGAATTGCAAGCCTGGAAGACTAAATTGGAATGCCTCGTGTAAGTGATTCTTACGACATACTGAAAATGAACACAGCCGCGCTTGTTAAAAAAAAAACAGAAATATGAATGCGCTGGTGGTATTTTCGAATTCAAATTACGAAGGATCCTATAAGGACCTATAATTTCCACTACGGTTTTATTATTTTCAAGCTTCATCCCCAAAATAGCTTCTACAGCTTTGAACTTAAAAAAAATCATAGTGCTCTTATAAGTTAGCCTACATGTTGCTTAGTTTTCATTTGAAGCAAACACCTACTAAACTAGAAACACAAAAAGCGAGCCGACTGAGTCCTCGGGATTAGGAACTAGCGCATACGTGACCAACCTCAGGAACAACTTTAGTTTCAGTTAATTACAAATTTCTATAAGTAGCAATGGCCATTTATAATGGGATGCACTGCATGTTAATTTGATAAAAAGTAGGACTCCACAAGTTCACACAAATAACTTTTAAAGTTAGTTATTGTCCGCGACTTCGTACACACATTCTATAATGAATAATACAAGCATTCATCTCCTATTTAAATGTTCAGGGCTAGTAAAATAAAATATACTGTGGTCTGAATTTCTTGGAGCTTTAGTATTTTAGACTCTGAATTTGTTCTAGTTGAGCTTTTTATACTCGTACATATTAAAGATAGGTTTAACATACATATATGTATTACATTTTAATGATTTCGTAAATAATACCATACTTGGTACGTAAGCGTATTAACATTTACGAACTAATATACCTACCTGAACATCCTATAAAATATAATACCATCATATAAAATACATAACCGCATTATTAAAGCTTTCACTTGCTCGTGAAAGTTTCTTCAAAATCAGTTTTGACAGTGTACATCAAATGTAATCTAAGTACACATATGAAAACGAGTTTTTGTATTTTTTATATTAATCTAATATACTTATTACGAACTTAAAAGTAGTCATTTATATATAAATACTTTCATTTACATGCATAATTTAAGATAAATATTAGAGGTGTATCAAGTACTTGGTACCGACATAATTATTTATTGCTAAAACATTAGTAGAACTCAATTATTTTTAAGTAACAATAAAGCTTTCCGGTCACACGACCACATAAGTGCAAATATTTTTTGCCGTATAAACCAAAGCAGTCCCTACCTACAAGGAGCAACTTTTGGGATATGTTTAAGAGGGCATAATTATAGCGGTGAGGCGGCGGGCGGAGGACGGCGGTCAACGCTCGATGACCACCATTTGGAAGGTCGCCGCACGGCCTTCTTTCAACGGACCATCATCTAAACTATCTGCACCGGACACCCTGTGTTTATTTTGATACACTCACAGTTATATGTACGCTTTCGTGTAATAGATGTAGGTTGCGTTTTTATATCGATGTAAATTTAGGCCGTAGCCCGAATTGAACAAGTAATCGAATTATTAACTCGCTGTAGCCAAATCCGTTCGTACCTACGTAATTATAGCAACGTTATTAGACTTTAAAAACGATATCGATCGACACGGGTTCTCAGTAATCTCGATTGTCAATTTAAAGGATGAACACTTTAGATCACGCTGACGTTATCGTGTTTAATGGCTTAATAAGTCTTTCCTGCGAATACCTTTGTGGGAACGGTGGGGACTGAGTCACATCAAACGCAAAACACACGACCCTTTCTGTTGAATAATTTGAACGGATGCAGTCATAAAAACTTATTACCTTGACTGAAGACGCGCATTGCGATATCGCTTACTTTAGAAATACAAGATTGTAAAGACGTAGTGACTTAAGTATCTGTGTTCTGGCGCATCCCATCCTTGAAGGTGTAACATCACAATGCTCGATGTTGTTGACTTTGAAATAGTAATTATGTGGGCAATTAAGCTTCATTGAATTTTTAAAGATACGAGATGTTAAAAAGTAAAAACGGACTTTCAAAAGAGACACTATTAAAAACGTCGTGCCAAACGTGATATGTAAAAATAAAAAATGATCGTATCATGATCCGTACAAATTGCCTAAAAACATGTAACATTCTTCACAATAGGTATACATGGTGGCCTCGAAATGAAATCATGCACTACTCCCGACCGTTACAATAACGAGGTCATTTATCAACTTTATATTTGTTTCTATTTATGTGGTCGCATTAAGTTTGAAATTAGTTCATTGGCTTTGATTTATATGGCCATTGGAAAGAAAGTTGGCAGTAAACGTGGTAAAACCATTCGTGGTTGGACTCCGGAGACACCACCGCTACACCTATTTCTGCCTTATTTTGTGTTAAATGATACTGTGTTCTGGTTTTGGGGTTTAAGGTGTTTCTAAGCCTTCTAATTAGCCCTCAGATGGGACATCTGTGGCCAAACTCAGGTAATCTAATCCTATTTGGGATTGATTTATAGATGTCCATTGGCACCTTAGTTCGTTTACTTCTTCTATATTATTCTCTATAATAATAATATTCTTCTCTAAAAATCCTAATATTATAGACGTATATTTTTTAAATCAACAAACGTTTACTCAGATGGATAGTGCTTTGTTTGATCTTCCTTAGTATCATCACGATCTCGATTAAATCACGATTCATTCAACACACATAGGAGGAAGTACTCATATCTTCCGTTATCATGATTTCGCTATTAAAAAATTAAGGCCCCTGATAAGAATATTATTGATACCTATATTGTAAAATATTTTTAAAAGTAGTTAAATGTCAAAATATGTAAAATAATATAATATAATAATATAATTTTAATTTATATTTCAGAGATTAAGTACGTTTCAAGATAATTATATTTTTTTCATTTCCTTTAACGAATTATAGGTACCATTAGTTAACTACAGTCAAGATTTGATTGACCGTTAGGGAGAGTCGAACAATTGCCCAGAGCAGCAAGAACAAGGGACGCCAAAATTGAGGACGATTCAGGAAATAAAAGTTTAATTTTTTCATAGTTATATTTAGTTTTTTATAGAGTATTAGCTGTTGCCTTTGCGTTCCTACGCGAATATAACAAATATTTCGCCTCTTTTTATTTCAGTTAACTCCTATAAATTCCTAATTATATTAGGAATATCAATGAATCCTTTCTTAGTAGGCGTCTACATCATAAAAGGAACCTATTGTCAAAATTTCAAAGCTCTAGATTTATAGTCTAGGCTTTGCGATGATTCATCACTTATACATTGTCATTGTACCTATAAGCCGCAACGATTAGATTTGCCCAAAGTGTAAATGGTAAATAGCTTTAGTAAGAGTTATTAGTAGGATCGTATTTATCTTTAGAAACGTGGGAAAATAAATATGACCGGTAATTTTAATTAATGCCAAAGCCTTATTTAATACTTTTTCAAGGACGTCTAGGAACAATTTGAGCTATTAAACGTACCAATAAAATTTTTATTAGCAATAGGAATACCAGTCGTCATTATTTTCTTTACTACTACGCCATATAATTGAGTTCTTGCAAGAATGTTGTATCAGATAAATTATATGGAAGGGTCCAAATAGTGTTGTCCTATCACATATTTGGATATAATCTTATGCACATAAAAACTATTTATCTATTTAACTTTTTTAGTTTTGTAGTGATGTTGAAGTCAGATACATTTTTGGGTAAAAGGTGTTTTATAATAAGTATGTAACATTGTAACATTACGGCCGAGGGAAACTTCATGATTTTTTTCTCGGACACTTGTTGGTATCAAAAAATAACATCATCCATACGTATTAAAAATATCCCATTCAATATCAAATAGAAAAGATACCTATAGAGAGGCTATCAATCATGGTGGCACTGACATAATAACATGTTTTATGAAAATATTAAAGAAATCCGAGTTTGCTAATTGCGATGCTACGTTCACGCATTTTATTGAATCGAATACCTATCGTTAACTAGTTACGATAGTTACCTATTACAACGTCCTTGCGAAGGCCGATCATTTGCCTATTATTAATAGCAAGTGGTGATTAGCGTATAACTTCAAAACCATGGAGACGTGACGAGACGAGATATTACGTAAACTTATACACGATGTTTAAGGAAGTAACCTTTAACTTCTGATACCGCACAAACAAATATTAGTAATACATTATTAGGCATGCACGACTTTATTGAATTAATAAAATATGTTATTATATGACTACCAATAAAATTTGATAAATTATTCCCAAGTCTTAAACGGCGTAAAACAAAAAAATTGCAAATCAACCAAGACGTAACTATAATTGTACGGCGCTGGTTTGGTTCACGTTTTTATGTGTATCTGCAGTAAAAACTTAATATCTGAATAACACTTAGACCTGTTTTGCGGGAATAAAATAGCTCTAGCCAATTTTGTAACGTGTTCACAGTACAGAATGTAGAAGTCATCTATTCTTATCGTATCATCATTGGCATATACGCGAATAATATCCGTTAATATAATGCAACATTATTACATTAAACTTAGAATTAATCTATACTAGCTGTGTCCAGCGGTTTACTTCACCCACATTTAAAAAATAACATAATTTTAGTGACGTTTGACACAGTTGATGGATTTTAATTAAATAAACATTAAATATTACCTCAAAATATAAATTAATAATTCTGTAATTTTAATAATTAAGTACCTACTATTATACGAAATTAACTTTATATGAGAACTTATTCTCAGTCCTACAAACATTTTTTTAACATATGCGACATACAGACACGCGGATCTATCATTATTATTATACATATGGAGGGTCTTAAAAATGTCATGGTTTTCACATGTATCATAAATTATAAATCCGACGTAATTACACGTGCATTATCAACAACACCTCGGTTATTGAATTTCTGTAATAGCAAAATGTAAACCCAAACATAGTAAAATCAATTAAGTAGACGTCTAGGATTATAAATGATGGTTTTAATAAAATGTCGCTCATGCGTTGTGAGCTTCAGAGATGGTGCATGCTAAGCGCCGGGGCATGATTGATGTTAGGCGGAGCTGCAGTGAAAGCATTTATGTAGATCAGAGGTTCTCAAAATTATTCGGTATACCGCCCACTTTGAGAATCCATTACTTTCTAGTGCCTCCCCAAAATTTTTAAATGGCAATTTTAGTTATGACTATCAAAAGCAGCGAAAATAAAAATTGAACAAAGTAAGTAGTTTTTAGTTCATGATTTTTGTTTGAAACCAGAAACCGTAATTTTCTATGGCCACTTAAGCGCCCACATCCAGTGTTCACGAGGTGTTTTTACAAACTTTGAGAAAGACTGACGTAGTTACTACGTAGGTACATCGTAACCGTAGCGGTATCGAACCCTACCACTTTAACCACGTTCCCAAAACACGCGTTACAATTTTTCTCCTACATTGCACAATACGAATTTGTTAACGGGAACCGGTCATCTACATTCGACTTTTTTGTTTATGTTCGGGCGGGTATAAATTGATAATGTTGGTAATTTGGCGCCCGGCTCGAGTGCCGTTGCCCGCTACGCTAATGAGTTTATAATGGACATAATAATGTAGCATGATGATATATTTTCCGAATCAATGTCTAGGTCGAGTACGTTGAGCAAGTTTGTATGCGATATGTTCATCTCACGCTAATCAACTTCGTGCAAGCGATACGATCAGTGGTAATATCATAAACGGAGACGTTACGGACTACGATTAAGTTCACTGGGGTATTTTATTGTCTGGTGTGACTGAATTGACGAGGTACAATCGTCACGACCTGTTTTTATAATTTTAGGCGGCATAAATAAAATGACGAATTTAAATACGTATTCCAGGTTTTTATTTTATGTCGATATTTATTTTTTCTATATCACCCTAACTTCTATAACATAATAAAACATAAATGTAGTAACCTAACTACTTGCATCAAGTTAAGATTTTTTTACCGGGTATTTTTTACCGGACCAACCGTTTATCAAATATGAAGTTCCCAAAAAAAGTAAGTGAATTTACTTAGAACACTCAAATCACATGAAAGTATGGTTTAAAACAAAAATAATGACATATTAAAGAAATTTTCATGCGATCTTATTGAGATTCATATGTATGATACGCACATACATTTACACACTAGCATATAATAGAAGAAGATAAGAGTAGAAAAATAAAATCGTATGGAGGGTGCATAACGCTTTTTTTACGCGACGATTTATACATTTCAAGTCCTGCCGCAGGTCGCGTTTATTTAAAAAAAATCGTTCCCACACTACTTAATCGAATCAAAACTCAAATAAAATGCATATCAGAGCCGAAAACAAATCGTTAGAGCCGGACTCGCTAAAAACGTTGAAAATCGCAAAATGATTTGATGCGAGTTGAATGACTCAAAGCGAGGTGACTGTGATATTAAAACAATGTGGACATTTGAATTCGAGCGTGAGTGAGTAGGTACCGTAAATATGTGTAAATTACCTTAACCACTGTGAAGCTCGCAAAGTAGGAATAATTCGGAAGTTACTGTTATTATCACACATTACGCGTCTTTTTCACATGATTTTACAAATTTCTCAAATTAACGTTATGTTAAATTAAATGTTTATCTAAGTACCTACTAATCTATACGTATGAAAATTTTAGAAAGTTTTACAACAGTACATTTATAATCATATTTGCACAGCAAACGATGTGGAAAATAATAAATCATAAAATATATATGGAATAGAAAAATATTTTAATATTATAAAAATATCAAACAAGCATCAAACGAAATCAAAGTTAAATACATTTAACTTTATGGTACGTGGCCACTGCCATTCTTTGATTTTAGGCTATACTAGGCACACACACTGTGAAATTTACATATTATGTATGGATCAAGATATAGAAAACTGCGACAGACGGACACACAGAGACTTTTTTTTTTATTAAAAAAACGAGTTGTTTTCAAATTGGGAGATAATACACACAAAGAGTAAATATGATTCACAAATATAGCAAGGAGGTTTTGGTTTCACAATGGGTGAATTTGCAACACTGATCCGCGACTGGATACGTCACAGTGCTGCAAATTCCCCGGCATATAAAATAAAATATAGTAGAGATAAATACGATAAATAATGAGTATATATGTCTTATAAACAATCCTATGTACGATCCCGAATGAACGAATTAAGGGCCATGTGTCCGCGGTCCGCTATTTGATACGTTGCGCTTCCACAT
>DWPV01000401.1:0-29846 GCA_018251915.1 Urbanus proteus proteus | reverse complement strand
ATGCTTCGACGAATTACTTGAATTAGTTAAAAGTAAAATACAGCGGCAAGAAACTATATTTAGACATACTATATCAGCTATCACTATCACCGCACTATTCAATAGTGAAATGAACATTAGGAGTTTGCGACGTTGCTGTCCTGTCGTCAGGCGTTCGCTGTACCGACGCCGCAATTTTGACGCACTGTGAGATTTGTATGAAAACAAACGTCCGTACGTGCACCATACGACAAACGCACCGCTTCGGCACTGCAGCGGTCCGACACGAAACGCATAAATTGAAAGAGCCCTAACAATTGATTTCTTTGATTACTTTGCAATCACAGCAGTCTATGGCACAAGCCCTTCTCTAAGTGGAGGCCCTCGCGCTGCAGGGGTACAATAGTTTAAGAGAACAGAAGTGTGAGAGTGTATGATGTGTTTTAATTTGAACAATGTGGTAATACAAAAACATTTTTTTTAATTATGCTTATGAGCCATACCCAAATAGCTTGTCCTTATTAAATAAGGCTTGTTAATAAAAATTGGTGTTGGAAACAACATAAAAGCCTAATATCTACTTTTGTGTTATTTTTAAACTATTAACTACTACTACTACTAAAAACTAAACTATTATACTAAAACTATTATACTTTTGTGTTTTTTTGTGTTAAATTAAGTACTTACTTGGAATACAAGGCACTTGTAACATTTCAATACTTGAAAAACTTGAGGCATTATTCGTATTTTTATACAAGTGTACCTTGTAATTATTTCGCAAAGTATAATATCAAGCGTTATTATTGTTGTTAATTAACCAAAAATGCCTGGATAGAAAATATTTGCTAGGAAATCGGTTAAATATTGAAATTAGTCACTATTGACTAACAATAATCGTACAATGTAGGCACCTATTTAAAATAATTCAATCAAGATCTACTTTGTTTTGAATGAACAGTACCAATAATTATTATTTAATTTTAATGTTTTGAAATCAACAAATAACATTGTCAATGTCAATGACATTGACAATAAATTGTCAATCTTGTCAAAATTATTACGCATACTCCACTTATCTTTTGGAACGCCTACAATGCAAACATTCCACTTGAAGGCCTCTTTTCCACTATTAATTTATTATATTCAGACTTCTGATTTAACGGAACTACACCTCATAAAATAAAGGAAATATTAAAGAAAATGTAATTTATTTCCTTACTCTTTATTTATGAGCCACATTCATCACAGTTTTCGTATAACACATTTTTGATAAATACGTTTGACACATCGAAATTTATAAAATACGACTAATTAAAATAGGTTATGTTCGCACTCATATTTTTAACATTGGGTCTCGTTCGCACATGTACTATTAAACATTTTTATTTATCTCCGCTTGGAAAACCGTGATTTAAGCCTTTATTCATAAGTTGTGAATAAAATTTTTAGTCTAAAAAAAGCGAAAAAAAGGAAATTACAAAGATATATTTAATCAATTATTATATTTATCACTTTTTAAGATAAATGTATTTTTAATTGTTATCCGATGGGGAGTTTTTAGAGGCTCCTTTAAGTACTACATTTTCATATACCGCTATAAATTCATGAATATTACGATAATATTCCACGATGACAGTGTCTAAGATTAAATTATTCATAAATAAATAATAGAATTTATGGTACTTATAAGTAGTAGGTAGGTATACCTAAGTGTGAAAATAAAGTATATAACGACAACACAACTTAAAATATTAGTCGTGCGAACAAGACCCAAATTCTACATACTTACACGTTTCAACATCATCCACATTCATACAACAAATTATAAGGAAAAGATTAGGATTTAAATACTTACATTATATAATGAGATTATAGTGTACAATTATGGATTTGTAATAATTTACACAAACATACCTGGACACAGGTACTCAGGGCCTTGTACTGTAAATAGCTGGTATTATAAGCCCCTGCAGTTACAACCATTCAGTTTGAATACGAATAAATAGGTATAATTTAATTATCATTTTATTAATAGATGTCGCCAAGTTCAACACCATTTAAACTGACTGGCTAATTGAGTCATTACAATCCAGTCAAGTCAAACCGATAGTATCATGAACTAAACGATGCATAAATCAGCAACTGTCCTGCCATAGATGGCGGTCTACATTTATGTAAGATTACGAATTTATTATTTATTATAATAATAATTTTATGTATGTACATATAGAAGAATCGATAAGGAAGAGAGCATATATAGCTATGCGAGAAATTTACCTTAAAGGCTAAATAATATAAGGCATAGTAAAACAAACTGTTACAATTATGTTTTTCTTTGTTTTAAAAAATATATTATGTAACTAAAATAGATAACAGGCTAATTTGGTACTTACATATTTCTAAAAGTAAATGAAAATTGAGGATTATCTGTGCGAATAATAATAAAAATATTAGTTTGAGCTTTACCTATGTAAAATAATAATAATATAGATATTTTCGTCTATTAAGCCATAGCTACAGAAGAAACTGTTTTATTACCTGTTAACTTTAATTAATAGTAAATATTATAATCAGTCATCTTATAGAATTAAGATCAAAATTGCACTAAAAATAACGTTATTTAAAGGTACAGGAACCATTCATTAGTAAAAAGGCCATTAACATTTAAATTTTCTAGTAACTTTGGAATATTTAATAAAAATCTTGCAATAAAAAAGTAGATTTATAGCTTAAAATTAAAAAAAAGGAACATCATCAAGGCCCTGAAATAATAGTACCACATAAGTACATTCAAATCTATGCGCTTTTTATCCAATTAACTTCATAAAATGATATATTATAAAATATTTGTTTAGGTACTTGTTTTTTGAGTATTAAATTTGTGATTTCAACCTAAACAAATTTATTATCATAAATGTATACACGATACAAATTTCACCTTATGTTTTGTATTAAATAAATTAGATAGAATATGACGACCTGCTTGGCGGAGCGGTTACCATGTCGGCCTGACAAGCAATGGATTCCGGGTTCGATTCCCGGCCAGATAGATATCTGGATAATGAATCTGGATATTCGTCTTTATGTGTCTATAGCACTAACGATACAGGAAACATCTTAGTCTGGGGCTATGAGTGTAAAAGTGTTCTTTTGTTTTTTATTATAATTAATCTGTGATTCCAAAATTAAGCGCAGGTATTCTCGTTCGAATCTATATTTACTTGATATATTAATGGCATCCTGCCCTAAGGATGCAACTCGCATAGATTTGAACAAACCTTTACATTATTTATAATAAAATTGGCACAATATTTACAATCACAAGTTCTTACTTACATAAAAATAATACACATACATACATTAATTTACTGTTCAATTTGGACGAATAGTTTATATTTACAATAAAATGAGCGTCGACCAATGTTTTTAAAACACGAAAATTCATCAAAAACAGATAAGTACATTATAAATTATGTACGTAAAATACTTATTTCTTATGTACTCGTATAATACATTATTCGCATTTAATGAGTTTACGCCTGGATATTTTAATATTGGCGACAAATATCGGTTACGTATGCGTATTAAAATTTAGGTGATACCTATTTGTACTTTTGAATATTTAAATTTAAAATTTCAATTAAGAATGTCAATAAACTTTATATTTGACTAATTTATTGTAACATCTAATTTAATGATTTATTCCTTTCCAACTTGTGTGTCAACAGTCTAACAAGTTGATAAAACACGTGTTGAAATTGAAGAGTTCGAAGTAATTGTTATTACGAGTTTCATGTGGACCTTCCTCAAAAATATATTTTCGAATAAACTTAATAGGCATGCTAGTTGCTATTTGTAAAGTCTGGCGCAGAATTATTGTTATTAGGTATTCGATTTTAAATGTAGAAACACGAAATACTATTATTTTGTAAGATTGGCAGAGATACTTTGTTGTTAACACATTTAGTTGTTTACAGCTCTGCATAAAAGTCGATTATTGGTAGGTACTTACTGTATTACTAAATTATAAAGAATCTGTGAATCTGTCACATTTATATTACAACGCCAAATTAAGTATTATGTACCATGTATCTCCGAGGAATATCAAGTCCTGTAAATATGTCTTGGCTTGGCAGGCTTGTTATCCCTTCCAGGTATAAATGGTGATACATCTTACAATAAAAATAGTTGTCATGTTTCCATTTAATTTGAATTGTAAAGTATTTTTACGAAAAATATGTATAACGAAATACAAACTAAAATATAAAAAAAAATCGTAACGCTTAATTTTTTTTTTACTTAACTTATGCACTTTCTAAATAATATAAACAGTATTTAAGATAATATTGCACAAAATTTTCAAAAAAATCACAAGTTCCCCTAACACAACAAAGGTCCTATCACAATTAAGATAATATTAATAATTATATATTTTCCTCTGCAGCTTATTTTAAGCCAGTCTCACATCTCATTCTTAATTTTAAAATGAGTATTTTTTTAACTACCGAATGAAGGGCTCCAGTGGAAATAACTTATGTTTCATTCAATCTTTAAGTGGAAGATTTTCTTAAAACATAGACAATAAATATTTAACACTGAGCATAAAATATAAGTATTTAGACTAAGTATTTGCACAGAACTATTGTAAAAAAAATACTTTGGGAAGTTTTTAAATATTACATATTCGGTAATTTGAGCAACAAAACATATTAATTGAGCATTATACTAATTTTGTGTAAAGGATCTTAATCCTTACATTAATACACATCTTAAAAGAATTGAAAAAATATTGGAGAGGAGGGAATTAAACCTCATGACCTTAATAAAAATCTGTCATTTGACTCAAGTAGCTAACCACGCAACCTCCATCCCGTGGATCTGCCTAAATAAAATTTCATAAATAAATAAAGTTATATAAAAACATTAGGTATTAACGATTTGTAACATATCCTCACTAACCCATTTTTATAATAAGTAATTGTTAATACTTGTTATTTTAGGTACATACATAAGTTATTCATTTTACACAAAGATTGACACAAAGACAATAATTAAATAACGTACTTTGGCACAGTAATGTTGACAAAAATTGTCAATGGCACACTTTTATCATCTGTACGATTTTCTTCTATGGATTCGCGTTATTTGCACAGAAATGGCAGAAAGGATTTCAAGTCGGATGAAAATTGATAATATCTTAGTTAATTTTTTTGTAAATGGAAGTAAATAGATTATAGTTTTATAATTTACGTATGCATAACGGTCGTTCGTCGGCTGTACCCTCGGCGGGCGGAGCCCCCGCCGCCTTGCGCTTCGCATTCCCGCCGCACCCGGTCTATGATGTCTGACACTAGCTTCTCTTCCCGAATTCGTTTTTCATCCAAGTCTGGACAGTTTGATGGAGTCTCCACTGGAACTAATAATAATGCTTATTTAACACGTATACATAAATAAACAGCTTTCTGTTGAGTTAAAATAATTTACTAAACATAGTTTTGTCGTTTTAAAATTAGTTTAAACCTTAATAATATTCCCTTTTTTGTGGGAATATTAGTGATGAACAAAATCCCGGGGATGGGCAACAACGTCTTCCTGTATATTATTAACACCCACTGCGGTAACCAACACGAATATGATGCGCGGAGACTACTGGCAGTAAAGGGCGTAATGAGAATCAAAGTTCTTATTCGGCTAATTTTAGATAGTTATTTTTATATGAACGAAAGAACAATGATTATGCAGCCCATCTGATGATAGGTGCCAACTGCACTCGATGAACATCTGTAATCAACCCCGGATAAGATCTAGTCCTATCCGAGGTTGATCATAGATGCGTTGCTACACCTGAGGACTAAGTTGGATCGCTTCGAATAAGTTTGTCTCCCTTGCCACACTCTTTAAACCAGAACATAATAGCGCTGAACACTGGCTGTTATAAGGCAGAAATAGGTATGGCGGTGGTGCCGCCGGAGTCGATCTAAAGGAGTTCTACCGCGTTTAAAGCTAATGTTTACATACTTCGTGTGGTTCTATATATCTTCCGTTGTTCCGGAGGTTTTGCAGGCGCCGGCTTATGTGTCGTAGTCTGATAATTCGGCACGCTCGACTTCGGTATTGCCAGTTCTGGATCAAGTTCTTCTTTGAAATCCTGTTGTAGTTGAAGTAACTGTTGTTGTTGGATCTGTAGTTGTTGTTGCTGTTGTTCTTTTGCCATGGCTTCGACTTGTGCGTTGGTTAACACTGGACTGCTGTCTGATAGGACATCGCTGTGACGACTGGCAAGATGACCGATGTAACCTGTGAAATAAATATCTTTCAAATTATATTGCATTGGAACATAAACCAAGTGTATTTTATTTTCAAGGATGTTATGAGGTTTACAGCGTAAAATTACATAATTAAGAATTTAATCCCTGCCACTTAAACTTAAAAGACAGCAACCTCAAAATATCTTTTTTTAAGCTTTTACAATGTTTTAAGGCAGTGAACATCGAACAAATCGTAGGGTCCCCGTCAACATTAAAATTAAAATCAAAATTAAATTAAAATCAACATTTAAATAAAAAATATTAGGTGTTTAATAGTTGAACTGTGGAACATTTTACTATGCAACAAACTTACTAAATTAATTTAAGTGGGCCTTAGGACACTTTTAAACCAGAACAACCTGCGAAGCATTGTAACAGTTGCTGCTAACGACACATTCAAACCAGAACAAGCAGCAAAGCATTAAAACTGTTGCTGCTAAGAATAATCATTTCGAAAAGTTGTGTTTAACGTAACTAAAAATAAAATACTCGTAGAAGTAATCCTTACCTTTCCTGCTCTTGAAGTAAACTAAACACTGTTCACACTGGAACAACGGAGCCGGGTTTAGCGACTGGGGTACGTGTAGTTTATATTTATGTCGGTACCAATGCGTCCGGCTCTGTAGGATCTCGCCACACAACTTGCAGACCACGCTACCGTCGCTTCTGGTTATGTATTCCACACTGTCCGTTTTTACTCGCGGTGATTCCTTGGTGTTGTCTTGTTCCTTTTCTCTATAAGAATAAATGAACATACATTTTTAAAGAAACCGAACTACCTATAAATATTATTTTAAACCCCGTTTGGTCACATAGGTATTACTGATAATCGGTAATACCGATGATCGCTAGCTTTACTCAGTAGCGGATTTACCAATAGGCTGAGTAGACTGGAGCCTAGGGCGGCAGATTCAAGGGGCGGCAATTTATTTTGGACGACTTTTTTTGACAAATTTTGGCAACTATTGTTCTTGCCGACATATTCTTGCTAACTTCAGGGGCGGCAGAAAATTGTAATTTTCCAATTCCACGGCCGTCGTAATGACTTGCAGATCGGCAGGTCGGCAGATGGATAAATTCTAAAAGCGTACTGGCAGCAAATGTATAAATCCGCCTTTGACTTTGCGGATGATTATCGTTTAAAATATTATACGATTTTCTTTCCTTCTTTATTAATAACCGTCTTACCTGTTCTCGCTATATTCCAACTTCGCTTCCTCTTGATTCTTCTCTGTCAAGAAATGGACTCCAGTGTTTTGTTGCATATCATCAGGATTAGGGCCAGGTTCGTTGGTTGTTACTGCACATGACTCAGCATTTGAGGAGTCAGACATGACTTCTAACGTTATGATTGGAACACAGTTACCTTCGCTGTCTTCTTCATATGTTATGTGGAAATCTGGAAAGTTCAATATCAACTTATTTTAAGAATTTTCACACCTATATGTGCTAGAAACCAGCACTGTCAATTTATTACTAATTAAAAAAATAATATTTATAATTTCTCATCAAATTTACCGGAAACCCGATAAATACCTACATACATGTATTTTTTGTGTAATTTGTGTTTGGTAATAATACCAAATACACTTGAACATGGCATCTAAATTAATTTTGGGATGATAACTGCTGTGTGGTGCCTTGAATAGCATAACTCCCTCTATCTACGATTAAGATCGAGATCGATTAAGGAACGAAATCCAGAAGGGCAGCAACGTTTACCTGTGTAACTGCGATTGCAAGTTGCAGTCAATACGCTCGCACATCGGGCGCGGTGACTGTTGGCAAATCTCTATAAGGTAGTATGTACAGCAGTGGACTGCCGAAGAGTTTACGGAGAGATAAACGATAAATGCATTAGGTACTTATATGAAACCTATACCTACTTATAACTAAGATTAAAAGATTCAAAGAGGCGAGAGGATTTATGACTCCATTTTCCATTACATTTAGGTAAACTGCTATGCAGAAACCTACATAGTACGTACCTACTAGGTACATATAAAACTACACAGTAACTTAGATAAAATCATTCCCTGTGATATACGTGGATGACGGCTGCTATAATTTATTTATTCAATATATTTTTAAGGCTAATGAACAATAGTTTATTCATGTTATAACTACCTACCTATCAGAGTCAAATCCATAGGTAGGTATGTAGGATTATTGAACAAAAAAAAATAATAGACAAGGCGGAGGGCATAGAAGGTTTATTTCCACTGATTTTAAGAAGCCACAGTGGGTAATCAGTATCTGCACCTAGTACGTCGTCGC
Source organism: Urbanus proteus proteus (assembly GCA_018251915.1). Lineage (NCBI taxonomy): Eukaryota > Metazoa > Arthropoda > Insecta > Lepidoptera > Hesperiidae > Urbanus > Urbanus proteus. The sequence goes on along the minus strand of DWPV01000401.1, from coordinate 21,282 downwards.
CACGTATTTTTTTCTTTTTGCTAGTTAGACGGTAAGAGGCGTAAGAGCATTACAACTTCTCTTGTGGGGTGACTTGTTCCAGAAAATCTTGCATACATTGAAGCAGGAGTAAATTGCCCTAACACTTAGATTGGATACAAACGCCTTCTGTTCTTGTTCTTTAGGAAGTCATCTCCCTATCCAGGATTTAGCTGTAGCCTGTGGGTTACTGGTTATATTTATTAAGTACCTAATGTCTTACAACTATAGAGCTCATTATTTTTGTTGTGTAGTAATTCAGGATCGCACATTCAATTGTTCATCGTATTTACTATTTTAAGACAATGTTTGGTAAGTCTAACTGAAGATTGTAATTTCATCATACACAGCATACAACGATCCACGATCGTTTGAAATTTGTGTAAAATTCACACAGTAATCAATTAATAATTATAAGTGGATTTTAGAGTATGGTAATACTTACTATATTTTATTACCTGAAATAAAAAATAAAATCGCAGATGCATTGAAATGAAGAAACTAAGTTATGTAGTCTTTATATTTTTATTATTATTTGTAGTGTACATAAATCAAGGCGATGGTAAGATTCTTTTCCTAGAACTAAAATTATATCTTGTTACAATAATTATATTTTTTTGTATTGTTTACATCAATTTATTGTTAAAGCTTTGCTGTTTGCAACGATATTTAACTTAACTATAAACATATCAGTTAAACTGTGGTAGTAATTTTGTTAATAACTGTTACTTAGTGTATTTAATAGACTATCGAATATCTAACGGTATATTTAGTACTTATGATAATAAAAATACTATGAACATAGTAGTAAATGTTAATGTTTAATAACTTTCGCATAATTTTTACATTTAGATTTTGTTTAACCTAAAATTCTAAGACAATAAAATTTCCGTCCCCGAAATACTTACCGAGTACGTACAGATTAACTGCACCGAGGAAAAGGTGCGATTATATGCAAGTCGAACTCCGATCCTGACAGTCGGTATACAAGCATACTCCAAAAACGATATTTAACTCGAAGGAAATATGCTCCGGAAACTTGCAACTTCGTAAACGCACCCGAAGAAAATAAAGTAAGATAAAGATTTGATATAATAAAAGAATAATACCGTTAGTAGTTTAGTTATACGGCACAATAAAAATATTTCTTCCAAAGTCTGTAGATTATTTAATAGAATATAGAAAAAAATCAACACTTGCATTAAACATTGCACTTGAATCTAACGTTATTCTAGAACTGACAACAAACATAATTATTAAGATTAATAATTGTAACATCCTGTCTGTAGTTAAGAACTTAACGTGATTTTATACTCTAACATATAAAAATCATAAGGTAAAAAATTACTGTCATTATCAAGAGGAAAAAATATAACGCAAAGTATTCATTATATGCCTACTTATTTAAAGTTAATGATAATAATTACAAAAAATATGCAAGGAGATCGAGAATAAAACGAAAAAACTAAGTAGAAAGAATTTTAAAAGATGGAAATAATCGAGAGAAAGAAGGATTTTTGCTTTGTGATAAAGGATCATTAAAAATTGAGTAAGTTTGGGTAAATATGATCACTGGGTAAAATCCATTTGACTCAAATTACCAGTAAATTGGAATTCTTTAAATTGGCGACACGTGTATTGCTATTGTTATAAAATTAGGCTGTAAGCCGCATTATGATTCCTTAACTATTTTTACCCCAGCGCCAAGATTTACCCAAATTACCTTAACACGACTATAGACTACTGTTATAGCAACAATTTTATTTTAACTTTAATTTTAATCATGGCTGTTATACATAAAACCTACATTATTGTGCCAAAATCAGTGAGTGAACACTTAAAAACCTAAAAATGTTTGTTGACGTTTCCTTAAAAATATATACAAGTAAAATCTTTTAGAAACTGTGCAATGATACCTTAATATAACATAATGTGATATGCAGATACATTAAAAATGCAAACATAATATATTTATTTGTATAATTCGACATTATATTTATAGACACTTGTTTCCCTGCAAACGAATTAGCGATAGATGAACGACTGTAAATAAAATAAACTTGATTTTGTGTTGTAATTTTTTGAAACACAGAATTAAATAAATATAGATTATGAGTCGCCTAAACACATTTTGATTTTGAAACATAATATAGATAACAATTTAGTTGCAACAATTTGTGACTTTTTTCGCGAGCTTTATTTATACTTTGCTTATAATTTCTGTACGATTTTTTTGCAAATTGCCTCCTATTTTTTGTATAATCGTTTATCGCTCCTAGTCTGCGAGGACACAAGTGCTTTATATGCCCGACTCGGCGCTTTTTAATACTTAATGTAATCTATGAAGTTCTCGATACAACTAACAAAGCTGCCTTGCAGCTAGTGGTTAGAAAGGAAAAAAAGAAAAGGAAAGAATTACAATGATTCAACAATGAACATGACCGCTAACTTAGTTAGCACTAATATCACAAAATAAAATACTATAAAAAAGAAATAAATAACATTAACCACTCCGTTAAGCCTTGTATGGATTGTTTGGGCATCTATATTTTTATCATCACATCTGAAAGTCCGCTAAAAAGATTTTACGGCCAATAATAAAACATGTGTCAATTAATAGCATGATTACAATAAAAATATTGTGATGAAAAGTTGTAAGTGACTTTCTGAAATATTCACATTCTAAGACGCAGAAAACAAAAAAAAATTTCATGGCTGAATATGTTTTGATTGTAAGCTATTGACATAATTATTTTTTGTAACTGGCCGCCAATGCTGGATATTTTCAAAATGGCGGACTTGTATGCCAAAAAGACACTCTTTCCGATAGGCCACTAACCCATGTCACTGCTGGACCAGCGTGGCAACACTCTCAGGTCATGGGGCCTGAGTCCAGCAATGGGCTTAAACGGATAGCCGCCTACCACTCCGTTAGGCGTAAAAAAATATAAGGACCATTTTAGTTTAATCTGAAAATCAATTATTCAAAGTCAAATACTGTTTAAGTAAATTACTCTGTAAATTTAGAGGTGAAGGTGATTTATCTATTAATTATTCATTAAATTTAATACATCTATTTTCCATACGGGTTTACACAGGAAAGATTTTTCGACAGATTTTTATACGGCCGTACTATTTTGTGGGATTTGAGAAAGGATCCAACTAACTTGGTTAGAGTGGTATTTGTAAAAGAAATGAAACAAAAAATAGGTGAAAATCAAGAAAACCAACTATGAAAATCGATCGCGATATAGTACCGCTAAAACAGTGATATTTTGTGCGAATGACTGGCGCCGGTGTGTACCTATCTATATTAAAAATCACACTGAAATTGTTAATACCTTATCGGCAAAACTAATCTATAATGATTCAAGTAACACCCTTAATATATACAAGAACTTGAACCTATCAACTTAACATAAACTTAACGTAACTATAGAATAACTCAAAGTTGTGCGCTAAATCAAAAAACACGTTATAACCAATAAATCTTTTTAAGTGGGTAATATTACTAATCTATCTTCCTAACTGAATGCTTGTATATAATCAAAAATCTGTCCAAACGTAAACCTATGATTAACATAAAGATCTCCTACTTTTCTTAACATGAACTTAACAATAAATCGTAACATTAGCTATAAACATTATATTTTTCCTTATCAATGGAAGAACTGTTGATTGTCGTTTCGTCCTAGCTTCTCTAGAACGCAAAACCTATTCTAAAAGTGAAAAGAAATAGTTGGAAACATTTATGTAATTATACAACATCTATAAATGTGCTATGGCACGGTTATATTTTACGTACAAGTAGTGATACCTCTATTCTACATCTGTTTCTAATAAAGATATAAATAGGTACATGTAACAATAGGCTCACTAATGTTCAAATAGTATTAAAAATCTATATAAAGTCTTTAATAAGAATATAATTTATTTTCGTTCTGATAACGTTGTTAATATGTTGCCGCAGTACCAATTTTCTTGATAGAATGTGATAATTTCACGATAATTCAACCCTGAATATCATTTGCTAAGACAGATAGAAAGTTAATTACAGTCTTTGGTTGGTGTCTTGCGGAATATGTACTAAAATAGTAAAATTTCAAGCAGCAACATTTTATAAAAATTCTATAAATTGAACAGTATAGTATACTAAATCGTGAAGTAACTACAACTTTATAAATGGAAGGCACTTCTCAGACTTGTACAAGGTACAGCACCTATTAACTCTACGATCAATATAATAATTAAAATTTAACACGCTGCAGTATTGCGTAACTGGCCTCCATAAAATTGTGTATAATTATTATTGTCTAATATTTGCACAACCATACCTTTTAAACAAGTATAATATAATGAGCTCTATGTAACAAACGTTAGATATTAAATGCATAACAGTATCATTGGAAATATACGATACGTACAGTAAAAGTGTACATCAAAATTTCACTCCAAAAATAGAACAAATTCTATGCCTATTGAACTCTGATTCTATACTCCTAAAACATTAACTGCAGGTAAATATGAAAACGCCTTTAAACTTTAAAGGCACTATCGTAACGGTTCCTATATAAAATTTACGTGGAATTAGTAATACTTGTCACATAATGGTCACTCAGACTTGAGTGGGGTCTGGTGAGGAGTGCGATGGCGTGGAGCCTCGGGGTGACACTGACCCGATTGCTTCTAGTTTAATCCCGGGAGGAAGCTGGCCTTCCATGCCGGGCATTAAAAAGAACGCATTGGGGGGATAAACGCAATCTTTCGGTACATAACAGTCGTGCGTTGTCTTCATATGGTTTTTCATTTTGTCCGGCCGCGAGAATTCCTTGCAGCATACGGGACAGGGAAACACTTTCCGTTGCTGTCCCTCGTGATACAGGAACGCGTGCCTTTGGAATGAATATTTATTTTTGAACGTCTTTTGGATGTTTTCCTTAGCGCACTCTGTGCATTGATACACGCCTTCGTTGACGGACGCGTACCGAAAAAGGTTTAACCCCCTCACTGACATTTCTGTTAACTGTTCCGCGGGATCATTCGATGCAGAATTAGCTCTTCTTCTTATCCTTCTCCTGACAACGGGCCTTTGCATTTGGTTTCCCCCGCTTTGTAACGTGTTGTTGTTTAAGGAATCGTTTTGATATTCGTTTGACGTTGATGCAGCCTGAGTTATAGGGTTCACCCGGAGTTTTCCATGACCCTCGTTCAACGGCGATTGCATATATTTTAAGTCTTTATTTTCAAAGTCGGGAGTACCTCGTCCTGAAAGAAATTATATGTTCGATTAAAACTTTATGTTTTTTTTACTAATTTGTTAACAGAAATTTCTACGAAAATTCCAAAACATCTAGCAGTCAAATCAAATAGCTAACGTATAGGAAATCTAACGGCAACTTATGAACATTCAAAATAAAAGGCGGATAAAAAAAGAAACAAATGACGAAAATATATTAATATTTATTTGTTCAAATTGAATGACGAAATTAATTACACCATGTTAAAAAAAACGGAAACCATGAACAATGGAACTACCTCACGGACGAGTTTGACGTAAGTTGGACGTATTGCACTGATAACAGTCTAATTTAAGTAGACAAATAGCACCAAATAATTACATCGTAAGTAGAAAGCAAATGTCGGATGTAAAACGAAAAACTCGTCCATGTAATAAATACTAAAATAAATTATACAAAAATAGAAACAAAAATAGAAAATCAAGTGAAAATAAGAAACAACAATATTAATTCTACTACAGTTTTGTTTCACGTACCAATTCTTGAATTAAATTTTAGCCTATCAGGTAAAACACCAGGCAGTGTATAAAAGACAGAGGATTCATAAAGTCAATTTTCTAAAACTACATAGAATTATAATTAAATCTAAATAATAAATTAAAAAATAATGCAACAAAAAAGAATAATATTTACTATGTTACATTAGGACTCAAGTGTTTGCATTTGGAACTATTTCGGCAAGTTCGGTAGTAGGTACAACATAATTATAAAAATATCGCTTCGGCTCACTTAGCTCATAAGATCACATGAGGTGGGTCACAAGATGAAACAACATAAACTGCGGATACGGACGATTAACATTTAAAAATAAAATATAGCTGCTTTAAAAACAAACCGAAGAAAATAACAGACGAAAACATATTAACAATAATAAAACAAAATTAGCCTCATTACGTGGACAGCATTGAATAAGTCGCGTCTAACGTATAAATAAAATACAAAAGCAATAATTTGTACTGAACCAAAATACTTTGTTCTCGCATAGTGTCAATTTGAGCAACATAGAAAGCATTAACATAATCTAGCTCCAACCACACCTACGAAACATGAGAGTAAATCATATGATTACATACCTACCTGATCAGTCCTCTCTTCCTGACTACTAGTTTTCTACGGCATAGAAAATTCACTCCAATGTTAACAACACAATATATCCCTACAAAATTATAAATAACTTAAACTAATCTTTACTAATAACCCGTGTTGTTACTTTGCTACTATTAAACATAATTTATTTATTATATCTGAATTGTTGTCGTTGCTGATATCACCCGAGACAGGTATCGTCGCTCGCTCATCGAGCAATGATTCGTTTATAGAGAAAACTGATTACCGGTTCCGAAAATCAGTTCCGAATATCGGTTTCCTCTATAAATACTAAATATATTACACACGTCCCACATCACTCATTGCGTTACTCATTTGGATTGTTATGTTAATAAACAAGTTGCTGAGTGAAGTTGGGACATGGTGCCTCAACATAATTATGGCTAAAATGATGGCCTATTATGTTGAGGACTCAATGAATGTATCGTCGAATAAATCTTTTACTTTTTGGCATGACGAACGTCACCTCTGACATTCCCAAACATCATTAATCGAATTTGACGGTGGTACTAGTGTACCCCGGTACACAGTATTATACATTCATTATACTACAAGGAAGTTATCCGATATCCAAGATACAACACATACATAGACAATTTAACGTCACAATAAAGATTTAAAGCAACAAGGTATAAAATAAAATCATACAAAAAGAAACGAAAACATAATATAACGTGAAATAGAAATAATTGATAATTTTGCTGTAACTTTTATTATTTTCTTTAAAGATTCTAAAAATAGTAATTAACACCTTATTGTATACAATTGTATTTCTGTCATTAACAAATAATGCTATATCGTGTAACTCTGAATTCTAAATTCATCTAAATATTACGCTTTGCATTTGAATTTTGCTATTGCCTAAGTGCATATAACAAAAAAATATCAATTTAACATTTGGCTAAGGTCTATACAATAAATAAATCATTTTATTTATTTTGCATAATAAGTTCATTTTATGATTATTATAACTATTAAGAATTCCTCGGTTGAGGGAATAAAAAATAGATTTATCAGAAGAAATTTCACCTAAAACACGGTTTCAGGATAAATATTTAAAAAGTTTTATTTCCTGCCCTGTTGTAGTATGGTTACCAAAATCATCTATCAGTAACATACTGCCCCGTATTCAAATGAAACAGTTGAATTCGCAAAAATATGACATAATTTCATAATGAATACAACATTGCAAGATGTCACCAACTTTCTACGCCTTAAATATTTATGGAACATGATAAAATTTACAATAAACTGACATTACTCTTCTGCAGGTACTAAGATTTCACATAGTTGTGGTTTTATAACGACTTGTACACACTAGGCAAGATAATAAATAACTCTCTCGTATAGAAGAAAAACATTTCATGCAATTACAGGAACTACGCTTTATATAGCCGAAAAGAAGTATATCTCTTCGCGTAAATAATTATTTAAGTAACATCTCCGTAATCAGTAAATGAATATTTGATAAATAATTCATATAGATATTTCTGTATATAGTAATAAATCTAGCAGAATTGTCAAATAGTAAAGAGTATTAGATAATGAGGTCGAGAATGCCTCTCTATGCAACTCATAAATATATCTATTCACAATTTGCAGGAGAAATATAAACTGCGTAATTATCATAATATTATATATCATAATCTGTAACACTCTGCGAATACTTAGCTTTAAAATTGATCTACCTATCTCTTTCATATCCTGTAACATTATAAGCATAAATATCGATCTTTAATTATATAATTGAAAGATAAATCTTGATCTACGATGAAGTAACCGTGACACAGTAAAATAGAATATGTGTTAATATAATATATTTTCTGACATAAATATGTTAAAAATAATTGTTTATGATATATGACATATTGGAAATCCTAAACTTCCCTATAACCCCATTTGGCAAAATATTGCTCTCATACAAGACATCCGAAATGGGGCAGTAAATATGAATTTACATATATATTTAAAATCAACAATATCAACCAACAACATATATTTTAGGGACATTTATGTCACATCACATGTGACATCTTCTTAAGTTTAATTTAGCACCAATTGATGATATTATTAGCTTTTAATAATAAAATAATAATTTTACTGTAAAATGAAAACATCTAGATAAATCTTTGTAAAATAAATAGACCATCAATATTGTTGTTTTCGACGACGCACATTAAATTAGGTAAGATTGCAAGGGTAACGACATACCATGTCTTGAAATGAAATTTAAGTAATTCCAATGTTAACACGTTAAGCTTAGGCACTGGCTAAATTGACTATTATGAAAACAGATTTTAGTACATCCATTTATAGCCTCACCTTAAATTAAATCTAATTTCCACCTTTAAGTACCTATCAATGTTCAAGATAAATTTTGTATATAGATTATGAAAGGTAGGTACAATAAATTCGTTTTTATGAATTTAACAGTCTTAACATTGATTATCATGACGTATATAGCCGCCTCGAATTTATGTGACAATTTTATAATCTTCATTTACATTTTTTTTCAATTTCCGAGTAAATGGGAAACATGAGATGATATTCTTAATTTAACTATATTTTAAGTATATTTACCTACTTGGGCCTAAAGGTTTCTATACTCCTAAGGAAGCTTCTTAAAGTAGATTGTAAACTCTGAATAATGAAAATAAATAATTATACATAATATTCTTTGAAATTTCTTAGTTACCTAATAGTCGATTTAACTTATATACAAGTAAAGGCACACTAATAGGCAAGCGTTCCCTGGACCAACTACTTATACGATTGGAAACCTTTCATAATTTGGGTCAACATAATTTCCTTCAAAACTATTAACAACAATTTTTCATGCGTTTCGTACAATCCCCGAATCTATTTTGTTACACATACAGAAACAAAGAAAATGTGTTGCTATCAATATATGGAAGACTACATTTGCCTCTAAATTAACTAATTACGATTTAGTAAGTACAATTTCTTAATTTACGTTTAAGGCAATTCGATTTCTACTAAAATAGAATTTGTAAATCATCTCATGGTTCCAGTAGGTATTTTTAAACTTCTCTCAAAGCACCTTGCTAACATCACTTCAACAACAACACTGTTGTGTCACGTGTAATATTTACAACAACCGAACAATTACATATACAACATTTTTTACATTTAATTTTTCATATAGAATCTGACATTTAATGAACAATTAGAACATTTTAATTTGACGAGGATATAAATTACGTCCCTGTGTTATACATATTGTTAATATTGTTTGCTACATATATTATTTATTCATCTTTATATTGTCTTTGACAGATATCTAACAATAGTAAGTTTCATTTCATATAAATAATGAAAAATATATCTACAAATAAATATGCACCATGACATTAAAATTAGAGGAATCGAAAATGACGATGATATAACTGAATGGTCTTAAGATTTGTATAATGATAAGGAACTGATTCTACGTACTACATAATATTATTGATTTAATGAGATTATTGAAAGCTATTCTAGGTCATTTTGTCACCACTGAGTTTGGTTTATAAGAATAGCGTATCGGTTGCAACCAGTTATTATCAACAATGATAAACTATTTAAAATTAATCTTAACAAAAATCTAGATATTAAAAAAATCATAGCCCGTGTTGAGTTTAACTTCGGAGAAGTTATAATCGTAAATTAAATACCTAAGATCACTAATAAGGCAAGTTAAATGAAAAATGCATTTCACACCACTACTGTTAATGGCGTTCATAAGCCTTTTTGTAGCCAAGAATAGCCTCTTCCCTAAAACACCAGCTACTCTATTGAGTAAAAGGGAGTTTCAACATTTACAAAAAGGCCACGCCATTGGTAAAATTGTAAAAATAACCCCTAAATAAACTTATACTAACTAATTCAGTTCAATGAGAATTGCGTGTAATTAAATAGACTACTTTTGAATTAACGATCACCTTGAGTAGTTACTTTGTACCCTGAAATTTTTGTAAGTAATAAAATTAAGTAACAAGTGAGTGCAAAATAACAAGTAAATCATAGAATTTTATAAATCTCTTCGAAGTTCAGCACTCTGAGAAACAATGGAACAACATAAATAAATAGATAAATATAACAACAAACGACATCTACGTCGTTTAATATCAACAAACTTATTATTATAGTCGTGAAACTTAGAGCTCGAACGCCTATTCATTTGCAATCTACATTATACTCACTATTTAAAAATTCAAATTCTATTTTAACTTTAATATGAATTTTTAATAAACTTACACTTAAAATCAGATCTTTATATATATTTACGTTAAACGTGTAAGTGAGTAACATAAAATGGTCGTTTAAGACTCCTGCTTTGCCATTTGTTCACTGGCGTTTGGCTGATTCTTGTGTATGATTTTCAAATGCGCGATCATGTTATCTTTCCGTGTAAACTCTTTGAAACAAATCGGACACGGGAATACTTTGACGTCTTTTTTGTGAGAAGTGACGTAATGTCGACAGAAATTGCTGATGTGTGTGTACACCCTGGCGCATATTTTGCACCGAAACACATTTTCCCCCTCCTTAATGCAGTAGTCTCGTACCGATTCGTTTGTTTCCTCATGATAACTGCCCACATTTCCTATGTTATTTTTCCTAATAGGCGAAGGGAATATACGATGTTCCCAATTGGTTTGCGTTAAATCCGAAACTTCGTTGTTAGCCATGTTTAGGTTGTTTTGTTCTAATTCAGCCGCAAACAACTGTGTGGCAAGAGCAGGCATGAGCACGGGCTCCGGTGGAAATTTATCAAAACTGTTAAGCGCGGGGTTCAAGTTAGATAGGCCTGAAAGCTGATTGAATAGGTTTCGGGCTCTAAATTTAGATACTTGGGGTAGTAATTTTTTACTATTCTTTGGCTTTAAATTACGACCTAGTCTGGTTTTGTCATCTGTCTCTTTAAGAGGACCTTCCCGAGAGTTTGAGTTTTCGCGGCTTCTATCCGGATTATATTTGTATTCGATGGGTTCATTATATTCATCGACACCATCATTAGCTGGTTCCTGCTTTATGGTTCCGTTTTCGATGGAAAGAACCGGACCGTTCGATGGATAATTGGGTTGGTTATCCTCCTTTGGCGCTTTTTCGGTATCTGAAATGTTACAGTTACATTTCTTATTGTATAGTCTAAGACGATGATCCGTATTTCATAGATATGAAAAAATATTGGAAATATTATAGCACACGAATAATACGAGTAGGAGTATAAAAACTACAATATTTCCAATTTTGCTTTGTATGAAGGAAAGCTATTGGGAATAAGCCTTGTTCGTTTTCCCTTTTCTGACGAATAATATATATTTGATTAAAGAAGTTAATAGAGTGAAATTATGTTACTCGAACCATTACCACACCGAAATTGCCCCTGGCCATTCCTCTAATAGCTCTCCCCGAAAGCAGAAAAGCAAGCAATAGTTAACTGTCGTTTTGTAGAAGAAATAAGCATTTGTTTCTTGAAAGTATCAAATAATTTGATAGATTGCATCACTTACCCCTTTCTCATTAAAATTGAATACATTATAATATAAGGTAGATATCAAAACACTTCACTTCTCACTTATACTTTAAATTCCTAACCTCAAAGCTTATATCCCATTAGCTTTTCTTTTTATTATCTAATGTTCTATGTTCTATATTTCGTCACATAGTGTTAGGTCAATGGAAAGGAAGATTAAAATATTTACAAAAGATAAGCGACCATAAAACATAAACTTATACATCCGTGTAATATCACGCTTTATACAAAGTCCCTTAAAGGTTTTGCGATCGAAACACTAATTGTTTCGTAGAATCTAGAAATACAGTAAAATCTACACGATAAATAAAATTTAAATGTTTTATTTAATTCATGTCGAATATTAATGATTAAGTATTATTAAGACATACCTGCGGATTCGGAGTCTTTGCCAGATGTCGGTGCTTCGTTGGATTGAGCGTCATCGCCTTCGTCGATCATGAGAGCCTCCCCCGCGTCTTCTCCACCCGATGTCGCGCCGTCTTCAGCACTAAAGCCATCCATTGACAGTTTCACTTCCAGCATTTCAGGCGAGCCTCTTATAAGTTGATCTCCCGCTCTATTGGAAGGCGCATGAGAAGCAGATTCCGGAATAAATTCTCCTGGCGGGCTAGCCGCTGTGTTCAGAGCGTCACTAGAGCTTCCACTCAGTTTTCTGGGTCGGCCTCGTTTCCGCTTCGGTTGCATTAGAGCGTTGCCCAGTAAGGGCATTAGCAAATTAGGTGGTGCGCCCCCACTCGGCATCCCAGATGCCGGCCTCTTTTGGTGCATGTACGGATGTATTCTGTGAAGCTGAGGCGGAGGTGTGTGGGGGGTTACGCCAGTCTGTTGTTGAATTAATGAGTTTGTCAGTGCTGGAATATCACACTTCTCTTCGTTGACTTCCGTGAGACCTTTTATTCTTAGGCTTTCGGCTACTTTTAGAAATGCAGTCAATCGCTCTTGGTCAACGCTTACTTCCCCTCTGTACATAAAGTCCAATAAGCTCTTCATGTCAGCGTACGGTACATCCTTTAAAATAACAATTGGATGTTTCTCTTGGTGATTGACAAATAGGGCCTGGAAGTACGGACTGCAAGCCGATAAAACCATCTTGTGTGCTTTAAGCAATTGACCGTCCACGGCCAGAGTTACGTCAGTGAACGTCTCAGCATGTAGTAGTTGATCAAACACAGACAACATATTTGACTGGTGGTTGTTCCACCGCAAACAAAATCTTTGAGTAGCCATCTTTCACTTTTTTTTCCTTCTTTGGAAGATATGATTTTTACCAGTCCAAGCTTAATAGCTAAAGCATTAACAATATCTCAATGATGTATACATAAGTATTCTCTCATATTCCATGAACAATACAACAAAACTTTAACAATGGGTAATGTTTACTTTGTAGCCATTTTTTATTGTTTGTTTCATAATGTTAGTGCTTTTTGTGTGACGGGCGCAGGGGGACCTGGAACGAAATTAGATTATAACGTAAAGAGGCGCTGAGATACTAATAATTTAAATAATAGTTTCAACTTATCTAGTGAACATAAGATTAGATTAAATATAGTAGTGTACACTAATTATAGTGAAACAGAGAGTCGAGGGTTCTGTTGTTTTCTCTCCATTCACGATTGGAAAAATAATTGCTACATTATTATTACAGCATTTTCCATACAAGTGGTTGTTCTGTCACGCTAGTACTGCATCCTCATAACAAGCACGCGAGGAATTATAGATTTTTTTTTTCTTATTGTAGATCTTAGATTGGATATAATGAATAGTAGACTTTCCTTTATCTTTTACACAGGATAATGTAATAGATAAGTTATTATGCTGTAGTCAAACTAAACTTTATATTAGTCTGTATATGAAGTTTTATAAACTTCCACTCCACGTGTTCACGTGTTGAAATTATAAAATTTTGTGTTTTGTATAAACCCTCTATTTATTATAAAAACAAACCATTTATTTAAAATTATTAATCAAAACACTATATAATTCTTTAAAAACTGTTGAAAATAAAACTGTTATAAATCACATAAATGTAGTGCTTAAATTGGCAGTAAAGGTAAATATAGACATGAGATTTAAGTGTATAAACATTTGTTATTCGATCACAGTGATTCCAAGAGACTTTATTATGATTATAACTGGTTGTTATGTATCCAGTAGATACCTCGTAGTTTCAATCAAGGTTAAAAAAATCGAGGGCGCCTCTAGCGGCGGGCGGCGAGTCCGTGCATCGGCGCACTGCAGTAGGAAAAAACATTCTACGTGTAACCGAACGGAGCTAGGTACCTATACGTCGGCACCAGCCACTTAATGCAACCGATTCACATGTTTATTTAATAAAATTTAATTTTAAATGACACAAAAATAATATTTAACGCGATCTTAAACTTTTACAACCACAAAAATCTCCTATTGGAATCTTATTGGACGTAGCACGAATCAATTTTAAGCTCAAAAACATATCTGTTCCACATCCACAGGTGCTGACCACTATGTTATCGCGGCATAAACGGGCGCACGAATTATTACTACGCACCCAGTCGAGCGCGTTACATTACGTCATCACAATGGCATTATTACCTACAATATCCACACTAATACGACCGATACCGCGAGATAACAACTGGTCGGGAATAATTACATCACAACACTAACATAAGGGAACATACCACACGTATCTGCACCACAATCAACTCGACCCTTTTATGGGAATGAGGATCAGCCCTTCCGCCATAGTCTGAGTCCGCGTTTACGTCGCACCCCGCTCGCCCGACGACTGACGGCGCAACCCCGCGCCGCGAACACCGACTCGCTCCGCGACTCGAATATCTCTCACAAAAAATACGTCGTCATCATCGAAATGGCGGCAGCGGATATATTCAGCGCAGGGTGCACGGTAAAATATTGATTTATTGAAATTTATTGATTTCTTCTTTTGTATACGAATCCCTTATGACAGTGTCATCGAATGAGTCATGACTACCGGGGTGGGTGGTTTAATAGGAGTCTTGTAGAAATAAAAGATTTAACGCGGGGAAGATTGAGATGCAGTCTCGACTTTGGTTAGGACCAAGATGGGGTAAAAGCCGGTTTAAGGTTGTAAGTTGCAATAAAACCCAAATTGTTTACCTATAAAAAGATTTTTAAATTTTGCTTTTGATCGAATTTCAAATGTTTATTTCATAATAAAATGGGGTTAATTGATTTAAGGGTATGTTACTTCCAAAAAGTTTTGCAATTATTTGTCAGAGGACATAGAGGTTGTATTTAGTAACTAGCTGAAAAGATAAAAGTTTTTAGGCTTATCAGACGTTAGATCTGTTTGCCCTCTAAATAAATGAGTCAGTGATATATCTTTTTTACCGACCTTAACATAGATATGTTGAAGGGATGAGTTTTCCACGTGAAAAACATCAATCCACTCGTGTTGTCGCCATGTCAGCAGCGTCGTCCGTCTCTGTTGCTCACGGGCGGGGTTGGCAGGACGCCTTCCTCGCGGCGATCGCCGCCGGAGATGCCCGAACTCCGCCACTTTTCGCAACCGAACGCACCCGAGTCCGCACGGAAAATAGACCGCGGGGCGCACTGATATTTTTTTAAATTATAAGTTCACACTTTTCAAACACTGTTCCAATTTTTTTTAATAATAAAAATAAAAAGATAATATAGTTAATAAGTCCAAAAAAAATTGTCCACTTTATCACGTTGCTAGAATCGTAGATTCGAATTAAAGGATGTTGAATGAAAAAATCCGCGCGCGGTATGTGAGTCGGAAGTATTTTTAATAAAAATGGCCTGCCGCCTCGGCGGGAGGAGTGGCAATGGGCAATGAGGTCGGTACCCTCTCTCTGGCACCCGCGCGCGCCCCTCCCTGCCGCTTCGCTCGGCACAGGGTTAGAAAGTTTCAAAAGTGAATCGTGGAAAACACGCAACGCCGCTACGTCCTGGGTGCATGGCCAATTCGAAACAGGGATGACTTTTAGACACGATCTTGGAGATTAACTGGGTTGCGGAAAACAAAATAATCGCCTATTGATTCCTCAAATTGGTGATTTAGGTAGAATCATCAGCTCCCTTATACTAAATAACTGCAAAGAAAATATTTTTACAAGTTAAATCCCAGGAATATTTTGTGGGATGGTGATTACTGTCGAATATATTTTTACTTTGCCTTATTACAAGAATTTATCACCTATTATTTTACCTTAAAAATTCTAGGGAAGAGCGCCAGAGAGTGCTCTAAACTCACGGGATTTGGAAGGTGATAAAACCAAGATGTTTCAACCGAGGACCTCACTGGAGGGTACCACTAGTATCGTTTTTTTTTAAATATAAATAGGTTTACAATGTATTTCTAGCGTCAAGCAGTCCTGCGTTCCGATGGTAAAGTGCTCAAGGCGCAAATTAGTTCCCTGGAGTGACGTATCTAAGAAAAAGCCATGTTGAAAAAGATGGTTTCAGATATCCATGAGCAAATTACCCTCAGGATAGCCTTATTTCCTACTATACTACCTACCTACTATAAAAGAGGTATAACTATAATATACGTAAGGGTTTGGGATATCACATATCACTTTATCGGTGGCACTCCCCTCGCTGTACGGTCTCGCAACAGATCACATTCAACGCTTATCTCAACCAATTGTTATCTGAAGCGAATTTATCTCAAATCCATCATCCGAAATGGGTTAAACCCGATACTGGTGATAGAGTTTCAGTTTTATTTCGTACTTTGTTTTACATCATCCATTAATGAATCGAGATGAAAAAAAATCATGATTTATCTGGGTTACACGGTATTTTTAAATAGATACATTAAGATTTTTTAAACATCATAATATCCCACAAATTAAACTTAACCTAACCTAACCTAACCTAACGATCCTATACGATCGTTAGGAGATTTTATTATAAGTAGCAAGAATGTAAGTGACGTTATTACGTTACCACTATTAACTAACTGCATTCGAAGTTACGTGCAATTAAACCATCCGATTAAAAAATATTTAAAATGCCTACATAGTTTTTAATTTATAAATTGTATATAAGTACATTTAGTAACATCACGTTCAGGAGACTAACATTCCGTAAAACTCTACAAAATTGAGAGAATTCGAGTAATTGAGTGTCCCTTAACATAAGCAATGGACCATTGAAATATTTTTGTTTAACAGGCAATTTTTCAAATACTTATTTTAATATCATTGGCTAGTTAAATGCTTTGGTCACTTTAGAAATTAAATAATACGGCTTTAAATACTTAGGATCTCATAAAAAAAACGTGAAAACGCTGTGATTGAGATGACCTAAATGTTTTACCTACAGGCTGTAATTGGCTCAATCTTTGCCATAACATAAAATACGTTACAAACAATACGTCTATATACGGCTTAAAAGATTAAACAAAAAATAAATTGCAAATTAAGAAAATGCCTTCATTATGTCACATTTCATTCGTCTGCAACTAGGATGAGTACGCAAACACGACCTGGTATCGATTAGTAGGCAGCATAATTCAGCGGTGACCTGACCTAGGTCAGCATGCCAGTGTTAGCTGAAGTCCTTACAGCGGGCCGACCTAGTTTCACGACCCGGCCCGAGCATAAAGCTTGCCACACTTTCCCCTTAATAACAAATATGCCCTGAAAATCCTGAAGCTTATTTGACGTCAGCTTATTCAGTTTTTACGTCAGTTACAAGACTTGTTTTTACAATAATCTTGCGGTACTAAAGTAAATAGTTGAATAACTAAAGTAAATAGCTAAAATAGTTGCATTTTTAATTACAACAGTAGTAGTAGAGTAGTTCATCGTGGTGGTAATGGTGGTGGTGGTGATGGTGGTGGTAGTGATGGTGGTTTTAGGTTCTATTCTCGTTAGAAGCATACGTATGTGAAATAGATCTTTGATTCTGATTTCGTTTCACATAAAGTCAGTTTAAGTAGCAATCATGAGTAACTTTTACATACATAATTATATTGTATACATAAGTTTATCTATGTATTGGTTGTTGATTGATGTGAGTGACAAAAAGTGCCTATTTTTATACAAGAATACTTAGAAGAACAAACAAACAAATAGAAGAAATCTTACATAAAGGTATTATACATACGTGTACGTATGGCAAGACTTTCATAGGTACCTACGTAATATAAGTTTTCTTGGTAAAGTTGATTTATACTTATTGTAACCCACAGTAGAAAATAGACGCAACGGCCGACTTCCCAAAGAAAGGAATACCCTATCTATGTTTCTTTCCTTAGAGAACTCCGTAAAATATAAAAGAACTAATTTTCCATTCAGATTTCTTATCTCTACGAGTACATTATACTCGTAGCGATACAATTATTGTAATCTTAAATATTATATAATATACAAAATATGTATTATATCGCATTAAGAGATTAACTAGTTTATGTCGAATATCATATATACGGAATATTAATAATTCCGATGAAGCGAATGAGTGAAGCCGCGGGAAAAACTTATAGCTATATACATTTTAAATGTAGAGTTCAAACTTTTCTACACCGAAGGCTTGTTGTAATTTATGAACTAGACTTCTTCATCAATTCTTTTCGATTCCATAACTTTACGGGTCTCCCCTTAAATTGTTAATTGTTAAGAAGAATTGTTAATCAAGTACCTACTCGTAAATTGCAGACTTTTAGAAAAATCTGGGGTGTTGTACTTATTGGGTTGTATTTATGTTGTTTTATAATATGAAAATAGTAAACGAACATGCAGTTCACATGATGGGATAATATATGGACATTGCCACCCATAGCCGATTGGTACATATAACCCCAGATTGACCTATGATTGGCCACGATGATACCCTGGAGTTGATGCACACCTCTTAATTGACTCTACCTCACTACGCGTTGCCAATGAGGGCAATCGACACATCAGCTCTTAACACTGTTATTATAAGCCCGAAACAGTTGTGGTGGTAGGAGATACCTCCGAAATCTAAATAGAGGCATCTTCATCACTGAGTCATCATTGACTCAGTGATAGACTTGGAGTTCGACTCCGGCGGCACCACCGCTAGACCTATTTCTGCCTTATAACAGTGGTAATAAGCACTGCTGTGTTCTGGTCCGAAGGTTGTGGTAAGGAAAACATACTTAACCGAGGCGTTCCTTCTCTGTCCTCAAGGGTAGCAACGCATCTGTGGTCAACCTCAGGTAGGACCTTGATCTTATCTGGGGTTAATTACAGATGAACATGACAGACAGTGGCCACTTACCATTAGGTGGACTACATGTTCGTTTGCTATTTCTATAATATAAAAATATACAAATATCATGATATATACATCGTAATGCACAATCTGAACACAAGCTTTCTTTCTAAGTCTAACAGACTCGAGAACAGAACATTACCTAACTTTCATTACGATTTAGACATTTACATAATATGTACGAACTTTTGTTGATGTATGTAAACACAGATTTTTAAATCATGTTTTCCTGTCCAAATTCTTCGGCGGCGGTTAGCTTGCGGAGAAATATTTTGATTTTATCATTCATCTAGCTTCCTGAAGTCTGATTAGAATAAGTAATTACTTATTTCATACGTAAATATATATATTTCAACAAGATGCGAAAAGTAGGTAATTTAATAAAAGACATGAGTAATAAGAAATGTCTGAGTGTCTTCAAACAAAACAATAGAATTTTACGAAGTAAACTTATTTTTCATTACAGTAGCAACACAACTTTAAAATAATATTTATGTATAAAATTTCTATTTTTTTGAAAATGCATAATGCATATTGTAATATTTAGGTGTACAAACAATTAGAACAACTATTGATACTCATAAGCTTAAACAATACTTCATAATACAGCAGGTACATACATACATACCTAATACAACATATCGTAGAAGATTTTTGGGCTGTATTTCGGGCGTAATCACCGATCTAACTAATGTTCAAATCCTAGCCAGCCGTTCTATTCATCTAAGATCGGTTTGCAACAAATGAGGAAAAGTAAGGCGTTACACGTTTGGAGGTGAAGTGTCCAATGAATAAGCAGATTCACTTTAACGGCACGACGAACGGTCGACGGTAACTGTTATAACGCGTGGTAAAAGCTGCGAACAAAAAGAAATCCTTCAGCTTTCTATCCGACGTGTGTCTCGGCGGGATGAGAGAGATCGTCATTGATTATTGAAATTTACGCTCGTTCCCAGCGAATGCGTATTGATTACTGTCTGACTATCTGCATTATGTCTAGACGCGTTTCCTTGATTAAGTTTAGTCAAACTTTAGTAAAACCTTTGTGTTAGGACTAAGAAGTTTAGGATCAGAAGACGCTTCCTTCAATAAATAATTATTTAGCCCAAGTTAGCCTATTATTACTCATAAGCCTTAAGGCTATATTGTGATTAATATAAAGTACATTTTTACCCAATCGGTTTATATACGAGTAGGTATTACAAAAAAGTCTAAAAGATGCGTTAGTTAGAGATAAATTTGGTATATTTGTTACTAGTTACTGGTAATATTTCAATTACAACGTCTTACATGAGACCTTTGTTAGTACGTTATTAAAGAACTTATGCCAGATTTCCTTAAATCTTAGTTCTAATTGCAGCTTTAAAATGTTTTGAAAAAGTCCAAAGACCCATCATAAGTTACTCGTAATCTTACGTAATTTGTTCTCAAATTTAACCTAATTAATCTTACGTGTCGTTTCTGTCCTTTTGTATATAAACACAACAAAAAGTTCACCATGCTATTACTATTTTCTAGTCGACGTTAAAAAGAAAAGAGAAATAGCTGTTTTATACGCCTTCGTGTGCCCAGTCATAAAGTAAGAACCAAAGGCCTATATACATATAGTATTATATTTGTTGATGTATGTTTATTTTTCTATGTTTATTACTAAAAAGAAAATGAAAGGTAAGTAAAAACCGTAAAGTAAATAGGAAGTATTATTTTCGTGTAATTTTCTCTTAAAACTCTTCTTCTAATTTAAAAATGATAAAATAAGAAAGAAGTTCATTGAAGAAATCCTCACTGATTTTTCCAACATCTGAGATCATCTGCTGATCTCTGATTGCTGTGAACTTGAATTGAGTAGGAAATACGTAACAATAGTTCACCTGACGGCGTAGCTATTGTAATTATTGTGGTCGGAACAAAGCGATAGATCTCTACTTATCAAAAATAAATCTAGAGATACATCGATTTTTTTAAACAGGAATATAACAGGTTGATCTATTTTTATAATAATGAACAAAGATTTTTACCATAGATAGGCCCTGCGCATTCAAAAACTGTTTACGTTTTGCGTAACTGCTGAAGAAAAGA
>DWPV01000400.1:0-29853 GCA_018251915.1 Urbanus proteus proteus | reverse complement strand
GACACTGACATTCAAATGACATATCAACATGACGGCCTTAGTTCCTATTTTCGCCATTTCACAGAAAAGTTGGTTCACCTATATGCATTTTTTAAAGCAATATTTTTGATGTTACGATGAAACGTAACTTATAACATTATAATATTTTTTTAAACTAAGTATACCAAGCCGAAGTGAAAATGAAAAATATATTATTTGCTAAAAATAAATTGTTAAAATAAACATTTTGAATTTGAGAAAATTTTGCTTCATCTACGATATATACATATAAGTATGTTTCAAACTATCACCTTCTAAATAAACGGAAATCGTAAGCATCCATAGTAAAAAGTAAATACGTTTGTTATTTGATGATTTCCGCATGCACGATGTAAGATAGCTTTATAAGTAGGGTTGCGGTAGTTTCTTAAAACGACTGAATGGTTTTTGACCCCATTGGAACGGTACGCCATGGTACTCCAGTCACAGTAAGAGTAAATACGTCGGTAATTGACGTAACAAAATATTTAAATTACGCCTCATTCGATCTCAAAATTATATTTCTCTTGCGCTACATACATTGGATTATCTTTACAACCTTATGCAAATTGGTAAAATTAATGTATATCATTTTATTTTTAGAACATGCGAGTATTCACTTATTATTTCATTTTTGTACCTAGTTATCTGTAGACATCAGAGCATTAATCTTTAACAAAAATATTAGGAACACGAACACTAATTTTACAAGACAAGACATTCAACCAACAAAAAAAAACAAACTATTTAGAGTTCAATAGTTAAATTAAGACATCTTATGCGTCATTAGAGTCTCACGAATATATTTGTATAATGGTACAGGTGTCAGCCCTACCTGCGAGGCCGCGTCACTGCACACTTTCCACGGCCGACTTGCGCATCCGCTCAATCTTCAATTTGATGACCACGACAACAAAACAACATCATCATCAATATTTTACATATCTACAGTTAGATATATAATTGATGTATCATAATTTTTCACTTATTAAAATAAAGTATTCTTAAAGGTGGGTCATACACTTATTACATGACTCTAAATGTTAATAATTTCAGATGACTTATAAAATACGTAAACATAATTATTATAGTTTAAAATAACAAACATTGCACTTACTTCCTTATGTATGTTTATTATATAGATCGTATGTATGTTGCATTATAGATCGTAGATCGATATGATTCGTTTTAAATACTTTCTATTAACGTTATAGACTTAGATTGATTATAATTATAATCTGCGTAAAAAACGTCAAACTTTCTCCGACACGTTATAAAAAATTTAAACAACTGAATCAAATAATTAAGGCTCTGTGAATGAACACGTATAATGTTATTACTAAATATACACGTTAAAACAGTTGATACATTAGTTCCCAATACTTAAAAAGTATCTTTCGTAGTTAGCTTTTTGAATGTGGATTTGGTGAAACATTCGTATAAAAGACATCAACGCGCGTTATTACGCTACGAGGAAAAATGTCTTTCACGCCTATTTTGATACGTTTGTAATAAAGTTTATCACATAATATCTTTCAAAAATATAAATATTTATAATTTATGCATCATTAGATATCTTTTGAAAATTCAAGTGTTCTTCGATAGTCATATTCATATAAAATATGGCTGTGATATTATGCTGTTGTTTATAGTAAAAATATTTGCTAATACATACTTCAAAATGCAAAAAATGCAATAAAATATACCTATTCCATAATAGGATAAAAATAGTAGTAGTAGTAGAATAGTAGTTGTAGTTATAATAAAAACCACATATACCGATTATGCAGGGGATTTTTTTGGCTGAACATTATTACAGTGGTTTAACTTTGTTGTTATTTTATTACACGCATGTCAATTGGCAGTAAATAGAGAAATTTACGGTCAATTTAGAGATTTGAGGTCGAAATGTTTTCGTGCACAACTTCGAATACCGTTTTATATTGGTATGGTACAACCGTTTTATTAGGTCAAATACTTTAATGTACGCGAAAGTAACAATTTCAACAAAGCTACTTAACGTGGTGTAAAATAACCGTTGGTTAAAGTATATATCATGTCAATTTCATATAATATATTTAATATAAAATAAAATTTATAATATAATATAAACTTTAGTATATTCATATTTTTAAATTTATAACTTTAAATTTATGGCATTGAACAGTGCCATTTATCTTACGAATTTTACTAGCAAGTCTGAAAAAAATATTTATAGTATGTAACAGCATATTATTACGAGTATTTTATCACTTTGAAGCCTAAATCCTAAGTCTGACGTAAGACCCATTCTCATCAGCGGGGCAATAATGACCTGACAACTCTGGAGCTATGAAAACTTGATTCAAATGTGTATTCTTTTCTATCAGTCTTGTCGGTGTTCAAATCCAGAAAATTCAGAAGATTCTTTCTGAATGAAATACGATAAGTAGGTAAATATAGTGGTATATGAATTAATCGATACTGTGATAGCATGCATGATTATGATAATCACGTGACATTGTCGTATAAAACAGCCTCACCAATAAGCAACTGTCATAGATTCGGCACTTTGCTTATTGGTTTCATAAGTCAATGTCAAACAAGCGCTTATCTTTATATTATTCATGATTTCATTAGGACTTTTACAGAGACCGCCCGTCGCTTACCGAAGATCTCTAACCTGGATAATCGTTCTTCAAAATGACGCTAAGCTTCTTAACACCGCTTAAAAGCTCTCGTAGACATGATAGATAACACGTTTGATGTATAAATTCAAACACTTAATATCAAGTCTTAAATAGTTCGATATTTATTACCACTTAGGTACTAAATTGAGTCAATAGCGCCAATATTATTTCATTTCCTTTCACAATGGTTTTAATATATGTTATTGTTTGCATTGACAATTAACTTGTTTGTAAAAAAATAAAGAAATAAAAACTTACAGTCGCAAAATTATTTACTGACTGACTTTTTTATTTCAATAATATCTTCGTAGCATTATTTTGCTATTTTAAATGTTAACTGGTTTGATATTTACATATTAATTCTCATTCAATTATAAAAACCTAGTGTAATCAGTTTGCGAGATAAGTCGCGTATACGCGCAGGAATGTAACGAAGCGGTCGCGTTCACGCAACTCTTAAGGCTTGTTTACATTGAAGTCGCGGGCGGATGAGCTGGCAAGCTACGAGAACCTAGTGGTTCGTGTTCACACTAACTGCCAGGCTTTTAAGGGACAGCCAGTTCATTACACAACTTCTCACGGGTAATATTGCTGTATCTCAGGACTGCTGCGAATACGCTGCGCAGGCTAATCCTGTTCGCTAAGCTCGTCCGCGATTTACCCAAAGACCAAGAAACAAGCTATAAGCATCTTTGGCTTAGCAGTGCAAGCATCGACGCCGATCGTTAGATACAATTGTACAATTTGTGTTTGGTACAATAAGGCTCCGAAATTTTGTTAAATTTGCTAAAATTGGCTTAATTCTAACGCGTATAGCGCCAAGCAAATGCTTCATGACCCTTGGGTTAGATTAGAAGAATTAGTTAGGTTAGATGAATTCTATCCAATGTCGTATTATATATGTATTATTGCCCGCAACCGCGCCCGCTTCTTCAATATAACAAGCATTTGCAGCCTCATGAATGATCTACTAACTTTTTATTCGACGCGTCTCACCGACACGACACAAGCAACCGCCTTCTGAATTCAATTACATATGTATATACTTTTGTAATCTGAATAACAATATCTTCTTCTATATATAAATTGACAAAGAACATACTTTTTCTAGAGAAAAAGGTAGCGAACTTACCACTGGTCGAATACTATTATGCATAATGATATACTTACTAAAGTTACCAATAAAATCCCTACATACATTATAATAATTATTTTTTTATTTACCTAAGTGTTACTATGAAATTTCTACGTCGTAATTTTCTTTAAAAAATATATTTTATACCGTTTAACTCATTTGCATATAAATGAATATGGTTTCAATTAATTAATTGCAGTATTTACGTGGTGATAAAACGGAGTTTTATACGTTTCATAATCGTATTTACTTTTCTAAGTTACTATTTACCCTGAATGCTTTGATTCGCTCTGGTTCGCTTCAACAACATAAAACCGATTATCTTCAACGTTATGATGGCCTATATCATTCTAAGAGGGTCGGCTATAGAACAGATAAAACACTATAAAAAACTATAAGTCGGTCTTAAAATAGGGCTTGTCATTTCCATATCAATTAGATTCGAAATGAATCGATTAATTTGACGGTCCGTTTGACAGAGCAGTAACTATACCGGTCTGACTGGCGGTGAATTCTAGGTTCGATCCCTGGTTAGACAGATACCGGAATGATGATTTAGATTAACTACTGCTCTATCGTCATTTTTACCATGGCACCTGGTCTATGACACAGGAACAATCTAAGTGTGGGGTCTATGGATGTAGAAAGTATTACGATGGCTCCCAAGTAAACTATCGTATGTCTAAAAAGTCAATTTCACAGAAGTGAAGTGTAAAGATATTTTTATGCACCATATCTTCAAATTTAAACTTTTTAAAATATTTTTTTTACCTTTCATGTTTTTGCTGTATTTGCCTTATATATGTATAAAGATAAAAACAATTTATTAATAGTTTTAAAATTTCTACAAATAATGCTCTCCTGTAAAATTAACTTTTTAGACATACGATAGTTTACTTTGGAGCTACCGATTATTATTACCTGTCGTAGTAATTAGTTTATAGCAATTTATTTAATGGGTACTTATGCGAAATATTACTATCTCACGTATGCCGTTGGCTATAACTGTATTATTATCAATTAGCAAGTACCTAAATTGGTAGTTTGAAGCATTAGTAAAATGTTTGACAAAATAATTAGCGGATTAATTGGTCGTGATAAAACATATTTCAGGTTTGATTATAGCGGAACTTCCGCCGCACTTTTATATGCCTTAAGGCCTTTAAGTGATAGTGGTAATGTTATTTTCGGTTGAAAAGGCTGTGAAAAATGATTCAATGTCTCCCAGTTCAAAAATTTATTACAGATGTCCTTAAACAGTAGCATAATTAATGCCTTGCAGATTACATCGGTTTGTAATTGCTAAAATGTAAAAGAATAAAAATTAACATAACAGCAGGTGTTTGCTACATAATTAATCTGGATGTTCATCTTCATACAGAGAGCATATATTATATTCTCTTAAGGATAAATTATTTGGACACTAGCCGCCACTTCGTACACGAAGCCTATAATACAATGTCATAGAGGGGTAAATATTTAAACATTTAATGCCAAGTTAACTCCTTTAGGAATAACAAAAAAAAAATCATAGTTCAACCTTTCATCAAGTATCATCTCGCTTTTTACGTATATGTATTTTGTATGTAGATACGAGTAGATGTTATGTAGACAAACCACGTGATTACTGAAGATGTAAAACTTAAATCCACGGTTGCAATCTAGGCTTACCAAATATAAGACACCGTTGCGTGCGGTTAGCGTAAAGAAGGAACATCGTTGATCGTGGTAAATAAAACTGCGTTTTACAGCACCAGTATTAAAGTCTAAAGTATGATGTGTGGTACAATCGTGCCGATCTTCGCGGTTTCCGCAGATCCCATTGTTGCAGTTATCTCGTATATGTGCTACGGTTATTAAATGGACAGTTGCCACACGCGTCCGGTCGAAGGTAATGTAATATTTAGTTAGGTAGTCGTCTTATCGACGCTAAGTATATCGTTCACACGTTCATCCATCGCTTTAGAGATCTACTACTGGACATAGGCCTCCCGATGTTGACGTTACATACTAACACATCTACGGGAACCTTAAAAACTTGCTTATATTTTCGTATCCCGTTAATAACACAATTCACCTAGTACCCATAGACTTACTAATTTCAGTTATTTATAACTTTGTTGAGAGTTAATTTATACGCATTCATTTTTACTCGTAATTTCACAGTTTAATAAGTAAACCGTAACCAATAGAGTGCGTTTATGGAAAATCGATGACCGGCCTACATTGTAAAACCATGACTAATGTCTCAAAAAAGTAGTATCACGCACTACTTTCCAAGTAATCTGATATCATTAAGTTAGAATTTTTATATAAATTAATGTTAACAATAAGTTGACTAAATGCCGAATCATTGAAATCATATGGGTTAGGGCAATATTCGCACACTACGAAGTGGAAACTGGAACAATTTGGTAAATTACATAACGGAAATGTCATAGGTGTTCGTGTCTTCATGTTGAATTTCACGAGTCGCAGTTTTCTTTCATATGTTTATTTATATTGATATTTTTACGAATTACTAACTCGTTAAAAATGTTTAGTTATAGACTTGAAGATTTCGGGCCACAAAATTTTAAGTATATTAATTTTACACTATTTTTAAAAGTACCTCTTTTAAACAAACCAAAAAATTGACTAAGTACCTAACTATTAAGATTTTCTTCGTGATTTGACGACTAATATTTCTTGCATGGCAAAAAAAGCTTACACGTATAAATCGAACTGTACCAATCCAGCCGCATTGTTAATGACATCATTGTTGTTGTAAAACAAACAACGTTAAAACTACGGTTACCCAAATACCGTAGCAGCCATTAATAAGCATGAAGCTACTCAGAATTAACAGGTACATAGTGTCCTGGTGCCACAGTTCACCCTCGGAAACGCGCTCTGCATCTCGAGTAATTACACGCACGTCATTATCACGCACACTAACATTAACAGGGTCAACTGTCATTCGTGTACAAGAAATACCATTATTATATAGGTGTACATATAGGATATAGACATTACAGATTGCACCCATGAGCTATTTATTATTTGAGCATGTTTAACTTAAATTGTTGTTTGTTTATTTGTAGCTAAATGCAACCTGCCTTGGATTGTAGGATATATGTATATTAAATAAATTAAAAATCTTAAGTATCTGCATGGAGCAATGCAACTTCTACTTGTTGAAAATTAAATTATTTTTACTTATAGAAGTTTGTCAAAAATTCCCATAAATACTCATTAGGTAATAAAGTACCTCGCACCATTTCGGTCAATCAGATACAAGACGTTTCAGATTCAAGTTTAGCGTATAGTCCATCCTAATGTGGTCCCATGAGTATAGGTATTTGAAAAATGCGGAAAACGTTAATGAGAATTTTATAGCCGCAATGAAATGAAATCAGGGCACACGATATTTCTAGGTCGGTTTTCTATACAAAGGCACAGATTTCTCGACTCGATGAGCTATATCATCGTTCAGAAAAACGTTACAGCAAATAGGTTTATTAACAATACGTCTTTAACGTAACGAGTGCTTTACCCATACATACATATATTCGTTCATATCGTATCTTTACAATTTAAATGATTCTAGAAAATTAAATAAAGATTTTTCTACACTTAGATATAACAGCAGTGATGGCCTATTGGTAGTACAGGTATAAAAATGCGTATTGGAAACGAATTATTTAACACTTGATAAAACGATAAAGATAAACATGGTGCCTTACATAACATACTAGAGAATTTTTTCTACGAATTCGTACTTAATTAGCAGGTGTACTCTAATTCTTACTTAAAAATACCTGGAAATGGAACAGTAATAGAAAGACGCGAGTATGATATAGTAGGAACAGAAATTAATTCCACACAACGTTAACTATCACTATTGTATACTTATACAGTATGTAAACGGCGTCTTATCGTTTCGTACGTAGCACTACTCGCTTCTCATCGTTTTAAGTCATCGCTGAAGAAAATTGTTATGCAAATCGTAAACAAAAACCAATAACTGTGCTGTTATGCGTTACGCTCATTGGATAAGGGTAATTATTGGCTGGTGACCAGCGAGGGTAGGAAGTGATGCGTTGAGACTAACTGTCCGCTATCGGTGACTTCAGGCGACTGGCCATCGACCTAGACCTTGCTACTGTGAATGATGTCACTTTACGTAAGTAACGCAAAAGTAGGGTAAAAAAACTTCACTCTAAACTACATCTAATAAGTATATGGGTAAAAACTTAGAGTTCGATACTAAATTGTAAAAAAATATGATATTATATGCTACAGAAACATTATTAAATTTATTTATTGCAAAATAATTACAAAAATACTTCGTAGACAAAGTATTGATGCATCAAATACTCTTTTTAAAATGAATCTGTATAAGAAACTCGAACTAAAAATGGAGAGAATTGATAACTAATTACACTTTCACACGAAATGTGGCAAAAAATTGCAAGAAAATTAAAAAAAACTATCTGCTTCCATCACGTGTGGAAATACGCGAATGTGATTTGACATATCCGCATTCGTCGCAAAACGATCAAGTTGATTTTAGTGGAGCGTCCATAGAGTTATGATACTTAGAGAAGGGGAGCCTGCCTAAAACGTGTCTATTGAAAAAAAGAGAAAGCAAATGACGCTACCTAATCTGTTAAAGTAATTACACAAAGATAATTATAGGTTTATCACCTTTCCTCTTTTATTATTTATTGGACACTCAAACTGAAAGGCCTAGCTCTCCTACTCTAAGTATAATAATTCTATGGGAGCATCGTCGCACCGATCAACGGAGATATAGAGCGTGAATGAAATTTCACGACAAAAATTTTCCCTCGCTTTACTTAATTTTTACGGTTCCACACTGAAAGGAATTCCATTAATACGCCTACACGAACCGTTCATCCGTCACTCTGTTATTCTTATTGTACACAAAATACGTATTATTCTGCCAAATATTCTCACAAGCAATAAAAGTCACAAAAACGCAAAAAGTAAAGAAAGTTCCCTTAAAATATATTTTATGCTCATTCGTACGTATGATTTGAGATAAAAACGATAATATAGTTAAACAGATAATTTATACAGATGCTATAGCATGATTAACGCGTAAACTTTAAAATAAACGCCGATGGGCTATAAGCCTCGTAATTACAATTGCGGTGTTAAAACACCACAGCAAACATTACTTTAGGTCATCGGGTTCAAATTCGAACGTAGTTTAATGCCTATATCTAGTGTTAACAACCGGGAACTGGCGTAAAGTGGACTCCGAAGCATGGAAGAGTTTAAATTTAACTACTAGCGGTCATCCCTCCACCTACCGACCACGCTCGTGGTTACTTTGTACACCTGTTAGAGATTATACAAGACACTGCACTACACGCGCATTGTTTTTATGTAAATTTTATAAATTAATGGTAAACACTAATAGTCTAGTGTTTTGTAATCCGCCCTCGCTATCTGGGGGTCTAAGATTCCGTTTCCAGGCACGTCTAAGTCAAATTTGAAGTTATGTACGTATTAGAAACTGATTATCACTTGCTTTAATAACGGCGTAAGACAATATTAGATACATATCTAATACTAAGTACTAATTGTTATGAATTTCCCCACACAAAAAGGCATATGCAAAGCATGTTTGCATTTCATCACTCTTATCGTACTCTTATTATCGTTTAATCAAATACTTTAGCTGAAGTAACTGCACTCAATTGTGCTGTTATAGCTACTTTAACCTAAACTTCATTTACATAAATATCTAATCAGAATGCGTAATAAGACTTACAAGTACCTACAGATTAATGTGATTTGAGCAGCTTAAACTAAACATGAGATTACAGTCAAAACGTTTGAACACGCACGATTTTTTATCTAAATCCGATGTAATTAATTACATACCAAAACGAATTTATTTTAATTTTATTAATTGCTTTACTTATCTTGACTGTAAAGAAACCAGTTTTGTGGAACTAGAACGCTCTCAGCTCGTTGACAATCGTGTGTAAATATAGGAGCACGTATCATGCAGTCGGAACCATTGTCGACCGTCGGCAACAAAGCCCATACGCGAGATATCGGCGGCAAAAACGCGCGACCGTCAGAGAGGAGTCATTCACCTCGAGGAAATCGCTGTTTACATCAAATACAATCGAGAATCGCATCACAACTGGATCGCTAAATCGACGTTTTTCTCCCGTTTTGTTGGAATAATTGCGATTAGTTCAGGTCGTGCGCGTTTGGGTGGGAATCAGACTGTACAGAGATGGCTAGAGAAATCTGCCGGCCCGCTTAGACACTAATCGCTCTGCGTTACTGTTAGGGTTCTTAATTTACATTCCTATCTACTATTGCCGGTTATAGAATTAAAATTCACAAAAAAATACAAAATTAAATGCAGCTTGTCATGAAAGACACAGACAGCGTTTTGTTTTTCATGTAGCACTCAAAGTTTGCATCGTTTCAAAATTTACCTTACGGAACTTTTTTTTCTCGACTGGACATAACTAAAAGGAGGAAGAAATAACCATTATCCAGCCGAAATAGTATTGATTTTTCCTTTAATTTAAATGAGTCCATACGGCATGTCCTTTACAGTCATTGTAGAATTATCCATAATAATAGGTACATAGGAGACTAGGTAAGCGAGTAACAAACAGAGAAAATACAGTCATATTGAGCCTCCTTCTTTTTTGGAAGTCGGTTAAAAAGTTCATTAATATTAATGTAAGTAAACTTACCGCTTAGGCACACTGATCCTACGTTGCCGGAACAGGTGGTCCATTGTCTTTCTTTTGTCTTTCCACACCAACTCGGACTGTCTCACACGGAGAAAATTATAACAACTTTCACTTTATCTCGAGTGTTTCGTTTCGTTCAGTAGCTAACTATATGTCGGTAGTCGTAAAACAATACACACTTCACAACAGTTCACTTCAATTAGATACTTGAAAATCAATGTGTAGTAGCTAATTCAATCTTTGTGAAAGATGGACTTTCTATTCAGAACACGAAAAAGTCTTTATCGACGGAGTAATCCGACCTAGAAGATAAAGATAAGTTAATAATCATTTCGTGGTTTTAATTTTATATTTGGGGGTAATTTACGATTTTGTAATACATGTTTTACGCAGATTTTTTTCCTAATTTTATTTTAAGTAGGTACCTACTTTATAATCTTTAGAGTTTGTGTTAAGAATCTCTTAGATCGTCAAACCTCGTCACGATCCAGATTTTTTTATAATTTCTGCTTAAGAAAACTAAAAAGTTATGAGTTACATATAACTATTAACATACACGTATTGTGTATGCTTCGACAATTTCGTCCATTTCATTATTGTATAATTTACATCCATCAATGGCATATTCAACTATATTAGAAAAATAATTCAATATGATGTAATTGTTCAATCTGAATAAATATGCTATTACGCAATTTATTGATACAAAAATATTTCACTGTGTCAAAATTAAAACCTTAAATCCCCTTTATGTTGTATTATTTAGATAAACATGGGCAGAACAATCAGAATTAATTCGTTGTGTATAGATACTTAAACATATGTATTTCGGCTAACAATATGCTGCAATTAGCGGACCAAAAGTCTATTATTTACCTGTCAAAAATATTTTAACAAAAGACCCATATTTACATTATACTTTATGGAATTAAACTTCTATTCTAGAACAATACCATCTAGAAAGAAGCTTCAATTCGTTGTAAAAGAAAATAAGTAACAGTTTTTAAACGTACATAATTATGTTATCTAAGTATTTACAGTGCAATCTTTAATAGTCAAACTAATAGTCTTTACCAAAATGTTCCCCACACTATTCCTATAGAAAATTCGAAAGCTAATTTGTAACAGAAAAATAGATCCTTCGACTTACTTCCACAAACAAAAAGATGTTAATATTATGAAGTTTTTTAACGATCTAACTTTCTAGCAATTACTGTTTTATAATTTAAATACTTTTCTGCTATTTAAATAATTCATGAAGGGATTATTAGTTTATTATAAGATCATTCCGAACCTCAAAAACAAGACGAAGAAAGACCTGATTAGGAATTTAAATGTTCGCCGTCTACTAATGGACGAAAGTTATAATTAGAAATGTTTTCTTTTAGCAGGTATATACAGCGTTACCCTTTAATTAACATAACATGTTTATTTTAATTTTATACATCGAAGTAGGTATTCATTTTTTTCGCTCAATAAAATACCACAAGATCGTTTCATTTCATTATAAATAAAACGAATTAAAGTAATTAAACTAATGATTATAACAAACAAAAACACAGGAATTTAAATTGTAACCCATTTAATAATTGCTAATTGAAACAGTTATAACTACATCCATTAATGGAATAAAATTATAATCTATCAAAAGAAAAGTGCAAAGGAAATGTTTGTTTAGGTATATTATTTTTCATAATCTATAAGTACAAATAAATAAAAATGGAGTGTCTGTTTGTAATGCCAAAATA
The DNA here is from genome assembly GCA_018251915.1 of Urbanus proteus proteus. NCBI lineage: Eukaryota > Metazoa > Arthropoda > Insecta > Lepidoptera > Hesperiidae > Urbanus > Urbanus proteus. The sequence goes on along the minus strand of DWPV01000400.1, from coordinate 17,546 downwards.
TTAACTTTTTACTAAATTCGTACGATTGTTTACACAGTACCTATAACAAAAATCAATATTATAATAAAAAAATGCAATTATATAATCTTATTAAACGGGAATCAGCTAGGTCAGCTTGTAAATACAGGTACATAGCCAGATCGAACGAAAAATCGATATGCAAACATAATTCTTTTTACCTTTCCATATAAAATTATTGTTTACCTTTTCAAATAATTACTTTTAAACAAACGTTTTTTTTTTCTTAATCATTTATTTTTAATAATTAAATGAAATTAATGACAGTAACTTATTTAATTGTTGGTATATGGCTTCTGCATTAAACATTTTAATTTCACTCTACCTAAGTGATCGACTCTACAAGGAGTTATTTGATTGGTTTTTTTATTGAATTTAGTAATTATGAATTAAAGGCTGTATATTGAAATAAAATCTGAAAGGAATACTTTTTGTATTCAGGATGTGATAAGTTTGGTTTCACTTGTGAATGAAAAAACATAGTATGTTTAGTTTAAACTGTATAACATTATATATAAATTGATTTACATTGTGTTCATAAAACTAAAGTAGTCTAATACCTACAGTTATTTATGATAACATTATAATTCATTTTTGGCCAAATTTAATTATACGTAGGTACATATCGTGAAATTAGCACTCATATATTGTAACATATTATTATGTTTTTATTACAAAATGGTGATTGTATAATTTTTTCCACACTAACACATAAAAAGCGTTTTTTACCGATGTAACAATTTAAATATATTCCCTTCTATTTTATATCACGTAAAAATATAAATTTTACTACATAACCATTCGCGAATAAATTGTAATTTTTAGCAACGAAAATTGCATTTTTCCAGCTCACCGTCATATAAATGAGTTATTTTTTATTTCGTAGCGTGTAAACTTCACGTCGCGGGCTTTCTACAGCGGAATGTAAGCACGGAACGAGTGCGCGCGCGGCCTTTCGTTCGATCACTAGCGTAGTGCCGCCGGTGAACGCATCCGGCGACTGAGTTACAGTCGATAGGGGATGAAGATATAATGCGTCTTCATACTAATACGTAATTTTTCACAATATACCTGACCAATGTTACGTGACACCGGTATACAGTCACTTTAACTGTACTACAATCGATTCTTTAAAATGATTGCGAGAAACAGCTGTAAAACTTATCTTCTTCCACTTTTTGCAGAAAATCTATAACCAACTTGGATAGTTGCTTTTTACTACATTTTTATAATATATACCTATTATAAAATTAGATTAAGTTAGGTTTAAATATATATCTACCTACTTAATATGTTTTCATCATACCGTGAGGTGTCAGTTTTGATTAACACCCACTCCCTCATTCTTGTGAGTATGGTACGGGGAAACAAAGGGACAAAGTCCAGAAGACAGGTGACAACGTCTTCTTGTGTATCAACACCTACTTGATCACCAACATGCCAAGCCCAAGAGCGTTGACTATTGGCAGTATTGTCGAAAGCCCTCATTAGGAGTGGTCTATGTCTAGCAGCGAGGCTCGAAGGGCTCAGCAAGGGGATTAAAATCATGTTAAATTATAATAACAATGTCATTTTATCTTGAAACTTGGTATCTAGATAATCATGATAAATATTTACTACTATTAAAACTTGACAACTTCGATTTCGTAGAATTCTTCGTGTTGATAATAATTCAGTTGAGTGAGGTCACGAAAATGCAATTGTGATGAAACTAGAATTAATTCTCTGAATAATTAACACTGCTCAGTTATTAATCTTTATTAATTAATTATCATATCCTATTTAATATCGCGAGCTTTAATTGTAGCTACTGCGTATTGTAAACGCACGTCTTTATTTTCCATCATTTCTGTCAATATGGTAGAGCATCTTGATGATCTGTTATTTACTTAGGTTTGATGTAAATACAACTTACCCGAGTACCATTCGAATTCCATGGCAAAATTTTTGCCTTCCCTTAACATCTTATATCTTGCCTATGCAGTGGTGTGAAGAGTGTGGCAAGGGGGACATACTTATCAACCAAGTTTCAACTTAGTACTCAAAGTTAGAAATACCTACATCTGTAGCAAACCTCAGGAAATATTAATCTTTATAATTAATAGATAAGTATATAGGTGTCCGTAGATTGCGGTATTAACGCTAAGGGCATGACGGTATATTTTATACGGTACAAAATATCATTGCATGTTTCATTATTTATATACCAGTTTCACGCCGCTGCTTTGGTTGCAAGCAACTCCATTAGAGTACATATCATGTTAATAATTATACAGAGTTTTATGTATCAACCTTATTATTTAAAGGTAAAGGGGTTTTTGTAAAGCGCTCTAAATTTAAGTGATGGTGAAGTTAACCTCTGAAAATCAAATTTTAAAATTATTTTTACTAAAAATTAAAACCCCATAGGAACCTCTGCTCTTCACGCGTCTTCCCTTACAATGAGAAGGATTAGAGCATAGTTTGCTTAATCCACCACTTTGCTAAGTGCGGATTAGTAGAAGGAGAGTAATTCACAAAACTTTGACAGTGATGTCTAGGATTTGAATTTGGGATTGGAAGAGAAATTTACTCTATTTTGTAGGTATATCACGGGACCAATGATCACGGGACACATGATATGCAGGTTCTTAAACAAAATTACCTTGAATTTTTCTAATCACCTCGAAAAATAATAAATACTATTATGCAGACAAATAAGAAACAATTGTAAATAAAATACAATTGTGAGTCAATTCTATTTAATTAAATAAAATAATTTATTAATAAAAGAATCACCAGACCCCCGGTATGGGAGGAAATGTTCACTCTACTATGCTATCTTCAAAACATCATCGAATCGTTTAAATAAGCGTAGCCATAGAAAGTTGGGGTTATTTTAAAAACACAGACAGACACTTCAATTGCAGATAGTTATAAAGCACAAACCGCACACGCAAATGTTCGCATCGATACATAAAAACAAATGTTCGTGCACCGATCAGCACATGCGGTGTATTGTTTCATTTCATACACCGTTGTTTGCGCCGGTTTCTTTTTAAAGAAATGTACACACGCGAAAAGGTAACCCATGCTATATTCTCCGAATTTACAAATTTTCGTAGGATAGGTATATCGTATCGTTCACCATTTTTGTAATCAACATTTGATTTCCTACAGTAGCCGATCAAAATTGTGATAATTAAGTATTTACTTAGGTTTTTTTGCATACCAAAGTTACTATTAAAGATAGTAAAAGCATTTTAATCATGACTTTCGTTCGTTGATGACATTAACTTCACACTCTTTGCATAACACCTAATCCAGCATTATTTATTTTTCTGGATAGAACTCTGTGGAACGGCAGGCTTATGTGATAGTTCACGCCATGATATACTATCGTATAATAAGTAATAACACTCGAGGATGAATACAAACGACTCAACATATATTATTACGCACGCTAACACACTACACTACAGCCCCAATCTAGGATTTTCTCGTATGTGTCGACGACACATGTGTCGTGGGTGCTATGGACACACAAAGACGAACAGAACAGAAATCTAAATTCATCATTCAGATATCTGTCTTTAACCTATTAAGGGAATTATTATTATTTATTGCTATTCAAAACTGATGTACCTATGTAGGTAGGTACTTTTTATCTAAATAGTTGTGGATTTTTTTGGGAATAAAGTAGATCGTAAATAAACATGTTAACTGTTTAGTTTAGTAGGTATACCTTTCCTATATTATATAAGTTACCTACTCTATTGGTATACCTACATAAACACAATGAATTCTTTATCAAGATTTTTATTGAGTTTTTAAATAATTTTATACGGTATTTATTTAGTAACACATCAACAAGATATGTTTCTTAAGGCTATGGTTACGTCGCAGTAATGAGAAAATAATAAGCAACATAATTTATCCAGGATAGATTCGACGTAGCCATTATTTGTGAACAAGAAAATCTACTGTAAAGTAGGTACCGTTAAGTAAAAAGGTTAATGTGCAATATTATGTTACGGTGGTATGTACAAAAACATATTGTACCCAACTGATATTTTGTGAGCGCCAGCTTGGAACTCTACAAAATAGAGACATCTTATTGAACCTATATAGCATCAAGTTTTTTCCAGTAGGTATGTACCTAATGCTACATACCAATTATGAATACAATACCATACAATACCAGGTATGAATATTTGTAACATAATGTATTGATGACTGAGTTTTTTATGTGAGGGAAAATAAAATTCCATTTGTACTATTTTGCTTTATAAAACATCTTAAGTAGCAAAAGAGCAATTTTGGTTTACGCCAAAGAGTAGAGGTCTAAATCTACGCGCCGTACCTACTGCAAAATTTATATAAAATTTTGGTAGCTTATATATATAATATACTTTTTAATTTATTAATTTAAATTCAAACGTGTACGCGTTCCAATGCACTAAAATGGACTAGAATGCATTTCCACTAGAAATGTACACGATTATTGACATGAACCCACGTTACTTTGTCCAGCGGTGGACTTCAAAATGCCGATGGACGGAATTTAATTGTTATTAACTTGTAAAAAAAAATACGTGGCCTTTGTTTATTAGTACCTTATTTATGTGACAACTCGTCAAGAGATAGCGTAAACTTATATATAAAATAGTGTTATGTAAAGAAAAGTCCAGAATTGATTTACAATATAATTAATTAATATCATATACAAAGTACGAAATACAATATAATCTAAATAATATACTTATGATAATGCGGATAATGCCTGTCTTACACAAAGTCAAGTGGATAATAAAACTAATGTTTTAATTTTACATGTATTTGCGATTTTTATGATAAAAGTAGAACCTGAAACGAAAAGTACAACTGAAACGCCCAATCCGTTAGAATGAAATGGGTATATGATAACTGCACCTTAGCATCTCTAAATATCAAGTTGAGAACAGTAAAAGTGCCACTTATATTTTTTCATACATAGAAAGAAGAAACATAATTGGCATTCCTATCTATTTAATATAAATCTGATAACATTGAATAGCACAAAGTAAAAAATATTGGCATCCTAAAGAATTAAACTAAAATCACAAAACTTGAACTGCTTACTAATATTTCAATATTAAAACTTATCGGTTCAAAAGTCAGACCCTTATATTTACAATCATGTATTTTATTTTATATTAGAAGGAGCTTTCTACCCATGCGGCCAATGAGAAAACAATAAATGTGAATTTCTACCCTTACTTAATTAAATGTTATTATAAATCATTCCTATTACAATACACTTATATTTCGAAATTGGTTATTTAAATTTTACCAAAACCAGTGCTTAGCAGTGGATTAGCAATAAACTTATTATAAAACTGTGCTCTTATTTATTTAGATTAGAAATACTTAAATGTTTCAGTAATTATTATTGATGAGGTATTTGGTGAAGATGAGGAGATGAGACATTACAATCATTGCAAACCTACTCTCTTTACACACTCTAATTTAATTAATATGTATAGTTCTTTCAAGACTTCTAGTCAATAGTGTAGTATAGCCTCTTTAAGTGAAGCTTAAAATATTATGTAAGATACATTTATATGGATGAGCAAAAAAATAAAGTTTTTTAATGGACCTTTCACAATATTATTTATTACTAAGTAAAAGAGACGTAACATATAAAAATAAATAGGAGATTTGAGATGTTAATTGGAATATGGATAAAAGTTTATTGGCTTGAACTTGGTTTTGTAGGATTTGATAATATTTTGCCCCAGCCAATATAAACAAATACAGTAGAGTAGGAATACATTATCCCATACTGAGGTCCAGGATCATGTCTATGTCTTTTAGCAGCATTGGGGATAGTAAGGGGTGTGGGTTTGGGAGGGTGGTTTAGGCCTATTTCACCATTACCGTAACACCCAACTATTCTCGTATTTGGAAAGGCAGCCCGAAAGAGGTCTTGTTCCACCTTATGTTTCTGATCACGGCCCACGCATGACAGTTTGATGGCGACGCTGTGCTCAAACTTTGGCACTTGCTTTGCAAACTGTAATACAATGAAATTAAGACTATGACAAAATCCAATACATTTTTAATTTGCTAAAAGAATTAAAGAAATGCATTAAGTTTTTCTTACCTCATTAATAGACTGTTGTATCTTAGGTTTAGACCAATCACTTGATTCTAAGATCAATGAAAACATGTCGAAGTTATGTTCCTTATTTTCCGATTTCTTTGGAATTGTAAATAATCCAATAGATACTAAGTTATTACTCATAAAATCAGTACCCTCATTATTGCCTTGAACAATAAGGTCTATGTTTGACTCGTCTAAAAATGTGTCTTCAACAATACAGCCCCCGAGCGCATATGGTATATCAGGCTGACTGAAAAATAAAAGTGATACTAATAAGTAAATTAAATAACTAAGGATATTACAATATAAAACCATAAAACAAAAATATTTTATTCAAAGTAGATTCTTTACAAGAATTCTTTTAGAATATCAATAATATTATTCTACCACCACTTCAGAAGGTTATGAAGAAGAAACTCCACAAAATATATAAGTCAACAAACATATTTCATCAAATATATAAATCGAAACAGAATATATAAATAAACAAACAAAACGAAATATATATATCGACAAACATATTTCAACAAATTCCTCATCGTTAACAGTTCGTCTGTGTCCAGACGCAAGTATAATTTGATCAGGGATCAACCTCCGATGGTAAATAATGACAGTTGTATTTAGCCGGCAATGGTCAATTACCATCAGATGGAACATTATCATTTGCCAATTTTGAATTATAAAAAATATATACTTAAAAACTAACAATGTCAGTACTATTTTTACATGATACTGGCAAATTATTATTAAAAAAAAACAACTTACAGCTCCTTGAAATAGTTTAAAAACACAATATCCTCAACTGTTTCCAGAATATATTTCTCAGTGATATAAACCAGTATGCCCTTAAAGATTCTGGTATCAGAAATCATTTTTACTGCATCATAAAAGCACTCTTTCATTGATTCCATACTACCTGGTTCTATATGGATAGTGCAGAATTCCACTCCCGGTATCAATGGTATGAAAATTCCTCCGATAAACGGCTTACTTTTAAGATGCATTATTGTATGTTCGTAAGTTATTGAATTGGCCAGGGGCACATATGACATGTAGTTTGTTTTTATAACTTGCATTCGATTCTTAGGGGTGTTGGCCTTGTGATTCACTAGGTCCAATACTGTAAACAAACATGAAAGAGATTAAGAAAAAATAATGCTATCTTTAAATTATCTTTAAAAGTTCATTTCAGTGGTCATATCATTAATCGTAATTTATCGTAAAATAAGAAAAGAAATAATGATAACGAAACCCTTTATCCTAATTCATGCCTTATGAAAACAATGCTTCTGTGTAGTAGCCTAGAAAGAATGTGAACTAAATACACTTATGATACAATTCTCGTTATCTGCGTAACGTGCTGATATGGACATAGAAGTTCACAAAAGGATAGCAACACACCTGCAACCATTTTAAGATGGACTCTAAACCTATCATGAGCTACTTAGAAATGTTGATAGGTGATTTTTCCAATTAGTGCAATCACCATCAGTTGATGTGCATGGTTCTTAACTAATTCACTACATAGTAAAAACAATGTCACTTTCCACTGTCTGTCCTTATGTACGCTTAGATCTTTAAAACTATTCAATGGATTACAATGGGGTTTTTTTTAAAAGATGATTCTAGAGGAAGGTTTATATGTAATTCAACGTGTGTAAAGGCGAGGGCAAACACAAGTCAATGATAAAAAAACAACTCACAACTATGGTCCTTTTCACATGGATCCTTACAAGGGCTAGGTATGATGTATTCACATTTACTGCAAGTACACAATCCTGTTGTATTTGTAAAAGTCATTACAACTAAGGGTTCAGTATAAAATGTACCAGACTGGACAAAAGTTGCCCCACCCTCGTTGGGGGTAATATGGGTGTTTACGACAAAGTCTTCGGGGCTCATTTGTTCCTTCTGTAGTGCCTGCACAGCAGATTTCCAAGTGCTACAAACATCCTCACAAAGCATTTTTTCCTGCCATGCCAAGTTACTAATAATCTGCTTTGCTATAATATAGTTTGTTGTTACATTTGCCAAAACGTTACTACTGTATGGAATGGCCTCCGTATCCCTTACCAGTTCCCGCTTATCCTTGTACGCTGCAATATTCTCATCCAGCTGTATCTTAACACAATCTACTGGATAATTTGTTTCAACACTGGAATCCTCCTCCTCATCACCCATTTCAATGGCGTCATCTTCACTATCATCAAAATTCTTAACTTCTCGACCTCTTTCTGCCATCCTTATTTAAATTTCCGTCACTATAATGGGATCGTCTGATCCTCGAGGCAGGAGCTCCCCCTTCAAGAGAGCGACGATAAACGAGTAGAGGTAAATAAAGAAGAATATCATGTAATATGCCAAGTATATGACAATATCGCGTAAGTGTTTCTTTAACTGTCCGCGGTTGTGTATCTCCGCTGGGTCGAAAGCGCCGAGGTTACCTTGAGGCACCGTAAAGTATTCGAAACTCAACCATATAAACATAGGCAAATTCAAAACGAAGAGCGCCACTTGCCCATGCAGCAGAAACAAGAAGCTTAAAAATGAGTGCGCTATATATTTAGGCAACAGCCAGTAGTTTAGTTTGTCACAACATTCTTGTGCATTCAGATAGTCGCATTCGAGGTCCGATAAGATTATTATGTAGTATATTAAAAGAAATAATATAGCACCGGTATCGATCAGGGACAGAGCAAACAACAAAGTTTCAGCCAATATCATTACTTTTACTATTTTTTTACCCGTTTCAATAACGTTTATTCGTCGGTCGAGAATGCACCAACTAGTACTTTACAACGTATAGTTGGAATACATATTAGCCAAACTAAACAAATTCCGCAAATTCAACACTAAAATATACTAGGAATATATTGAATATTCACAATATTCCGATTTAAAAGATAACTATTATTAAACTTCTCTTCTCTAACAATTTTTGTTTAATTTTCGATTTTGACGTTTCATTTTTTTAATAAGTTTTAGATTTTCGTTTTTTATTAAGTTTTAGGGCCATGGATTCAAGTCTTTTATAGCCAGTCTTCGTTTATAATCTTTGTTTCTTATTCTTATGAGCTGATCCCCGCGCTTTTACCAGTGTTCAGGAACTAAAAAAACATACATATTAGAGCATAAGTGATACTCAGTTACCTCGGGAATTAAATAATAATGAAATACTTATTTCTGTTTTTGAAAAATAAAAAACTTAAGAGAGTAAAATATGGATTTAAAAGTTGTTTGTAAGATCGTCGCAAGCGCTATACCCATTTCACGATTTTTGGAAATCAGGTTGATTAATAAGAGGTTAAAATAGGATGGCTTTCCACACTCATAATTTCACACTAAAAATGTCCTAGGTGCCATGGACACACAAAGACCATTACACAAATACCCAGACTCAGAACAGTACCTTTGGCACTACTTTGTTACGTTTCCTTGATACGATCTCGGTTTACGTTTACGCCTGTTTTTCCATAGTAAAATTTTAGTACTAAAACGGTCCGCTAGGAGCGCTGCATGTAGATGTATGGACCCAAACGTCAACGAGGAAAGTTTCACTAAACATAATAATCTCGTAATAGGGATACGAAGGCGTACGAAGTCGCGGGTATCTAATTACAAGACAATAAATAATGATTCTTAAAGGACTTCAATATGATTCATAAAGGTTTTCAATCAGGCTGCTTATATTAACATGGATATTCAATTTTATCTATATTTGATAACATCCAGCAGTTTAAGTACGTATTTAAAATATGTATTATCAAAATTATATTTAGATTAAAAGCTAGGATTAAATCATAATATTGTCATGCCAGGAGTCTACAAACTATAACCACTCAAATTAAACGCAAATATTGTGTCAAAACATTTTTTATTCAACAATCTTTTCTTAAGCTAATAAAAGCTTGGAAAATATTTACAAGGCTTCATTATACGGCAAGGTAAAAAAACTATCCAAATACACTACATATTATCCGACTTCTGCAATTATCACAAAGGTAATATTAATACACATAATGTATACTTGGCTCTGCCGTTAATTGTTATTTATTTTCTAAGTGATTGTTTAACATATTTAAATACGTGAGTACACATACATACGATTAATAGGTGCAGTTATAATAAAACAAGCAATATAACGAAGCCAGTTAATCTATCGATAACACTAATTTTAATGTACGGCTAAAAATAATTCAAATTCAGCACAGTAAGTATATCACTTCGGAATATAAACTATTAAGAAAACAAATATTTAAAACTCTCCTACAATAATTACAACAATAATAACAAATATGCAGATAGTAGTACATTTTTACCAAAACATTAATCTCACTTGATACCTGTTATCTATATTTAAGCTAATTCTCAAAAATGAGAAAAGTAGTATACAAAGCTGGTTATACGCCGTGGGCCTAAACGTGTACAGGCACCGCCGTGATTAATTCGTACTGTTTATGTCTCCCACACATTAACTTATATTTGGCTAAATTGGATAGGTACATAATTTGGATGAGCAATTAGAAAATTCATTTAAATAAAACTAAGAGTATTGTTACATTTACTTAGATAATGGAATAATACTTAAGTTTAGTGAAGCAAACAAAAATTTAGCATTTATTCAATATTAGCCTTAAACTGTTTCAAGGAATAAATGGTGTTTAATGCAAAATCATAGATTTTTGCTGTTTAGTAGGTTTCAATGAGGTATTACATTTATGAAAACTTACAGGAAATTAATCCCCTGGCAAGGGCAGTTAGGGAGGTTGAAGTCATGTTTTGCCATGATTTTCAAACACATTTATGAAATAAGCTCAGGGGCTTACACTAAACCTTACTTTGTACGGCTTTCGTATTTAATCAATACTTTACAACTATTTCGTAATAATATAAGAATATAGTGCGATGCTACAATATATAATAATATATATCTATATAATTTGGATATTAAGTCATAAAATTATAGCACCAAACCTTATGTGAATGTACTTTAAAAGTATCAAAATTTTTAAAGTACGAACACATATTTCCACCAACATATATACATTCAAACCACTGACATAGATAAATGAAATCTTATCATAATATACAAAAAATACATATAGAAATACCTCTCTAACATTTGTGTTATGCGAATATCAAAACATTGGCACATTCGAGGCAGTGAAGCCACATTCGTTGTCCTGTCAGGCATCCAAAAATTAAATTAAATATAAATGCAAAAAAATGGCAATATTTCTTCTGATTTATGGATTCTACGGTATCTGAAACAATTCAATGTTAAAGCAAACCACAATACACTAAGTACAAGGACGTTAGCAAAACACACGACACTAAAGGATAAATCCGAACAAAAACCAGTAGGTACTCGAGGGTAATAAATAACTATAAATAATGCGCACAAACAACTATGCAAGCACCCCAAGTTTTAAACAATATATATTATAAATAGTGGTGACCTACCCTAACTTTAGTCAATACACTGGAATGATATTTTCTTAAGAATGTTTTGTTCCTACAATATTTTAAATAGTTTTAGTTATTTGCTATATAATTTAATACAGAAACGTATATATTAGCATATTTTACACTACGACAATATCAAAGTTCACAAAGATTTGCAGGCTTACAATACAATAAATGGAAGATAATATAGGTACAATTTACCAAGTGGTTATATTTATAATGAGTGTTTGCACAATTGTTTGATTGCTAGGAGTTGGCTCCCTACTTTAACTAAATGAATTCATACCTAATATTGTTCCCGTGCTGGTCCCACCCATGACGATGGCTTGTGAATATGCAGTTTGATCTCTCTCTACCTCTTATTTTAGTATGCGTTTATATTTTATGTGTCATTCAAACAAGGAAAGTATCTGAGATATCGTTTATAATATGTATTAACATGAGAGAGATACAAGTTTGCTTTTGTGCCACGTTTTGCACTTCAACAAGACTGGAATGTCATATTTGATCTGGGAAATAGCTATTCATGCAACTGAGACTGACAAGCTAGCCGATTTTAAGGGTCACACTTGAATATAGATTCAAACATACAATAATGTTCATACTGGCAATAAAACGGCGCGCATGACTTGGTGACGATTTTTTGCTCAGGTCTCCACAGAAACAACTATTCTTATGATAATTTTTCTCTAAGTTTTAGTCATCGGGCGGAATGCAGAAATCCACAACTATGTTGAGTATTATATTATACTTTCATTATATACATAAGTAGATATGCCTCAGTAAATAAAATGGATTTATTATATAATGTGAGCCAAGTATGTTACTGCGCACGTGACCGTGCAAACGCATCACACTCTAAAACAAACATAAATAAGTTAACTAATATCTAGCGATACAAACATTTCGTATCAAGTATTAAGTACCATACACTTACAAATTTATCCAGTCCTTCACAAATTGTTAACACTTTGTGTTTCACGACCTTACTTTTAGAATCAACTAAATAAGTCATCATCCCAGAAGAACGATGCACTGAACGTAGACTAGCGCACGTCACTCGAACCACTACTCGGTAGCGCTTCATTATTTTACGGTAAAAAGGGTACCTTACACTTAAATTACAATTTTTGCCGAAACACTAGATTGCTTCAAGTCGGAATCATAGTTAAAATTTACCGGGTTAATTTAAAAATAGATACATACAGCCAGATCGGTCAGTCGAAACGGCAACGGGTTTTAGAGATCATAGTGGAAGCATCGTTCGGGCGGGGTCAGGTGGCGTCGAACTCGATCTTGTCCCAGGAGTAGTGTTTGCGGGCGGGGCGCGGCGCCGGCCGGGCGAGCACGCCGCCCAGCAGCGGGTCGCACTGCGGCACGTGACCACGCCCGAAGAGATTCGGTGTACGCTCCGTGTCCATGTACTCGTATCCGTCGCTGTCGACGTTCATGTTACAGTCGAGGTCGATACCGAACTCCTTCAAGTCGATCTCGCACGGATGGTACTCGACTTCGTTCTGGAACGACGGAAGCGATAGGTCTTCCATGTCCTCGAATGCCGTTCTACTTTGATCTAAAATGTCGCCGTTCGTTAGTGGCGTCATGCTCATCCGTTCTGGCATTTCTTCCACGATGTCCATGTCGGTGTGTGTCCTCTCGTCGCTGTCGCCGGCCAGTAGTCGGCCGAAGAAATCATCTTGATTATTACATGTTGAATCCGAGCTACCAAAGTTTGTGTGGAAGCCGTTACTCGACAGTAAATCGACGCTTAGGTCAGCGTCGATGTCGGACACTGTTGGATCGATCCTACTCGACTCATTTACTGCATGCAAGTCTGCATGACTAATAATTTCATTTTGAATGTCATTAAGTTCCCTTTGCAGCTCGTCGGCGGCGAGAGAATCCCGAACATGAGAATCACCTAACACATCATCAGATAGAACATCGGTAGGTGAAAACTCACTCGACCCAGCTGTGAGATAGCCGCCATCGAGAGATCTACTTAAACTGACGTCCCCGACGGCTGATGGTGGAAGCTCTCCGTTCTCAACCAAAATTTGAAGTACGTCATCCATAATTTGACTATCTTCATTGGTATCATGTAACGAAGTAACTACCGGCGGCATCGGTGGCGGAGGCGGCGGGGGAGGGGGAGGAACCGAGGGAGCACGTTCCGGTTCATAATGCGCCGTAGGTAAAATTGCAATTGGCACCACTTTCACGCCGTTGAGAATATAAGCGGGGTTCCCAGTTTTTGCTGGTGTCACATCTGTAGTTACTTCGCCGGTTGCCGTAGGCGATGTGACGGTGAAGAGGCGCACCAGTCGGTCAGGCGCAGTGTCCGGCGCGGCGATCACGTAACGGGGTGCTGAAGGAGCTGGTACATGAGATTGTTGGAGAGCGTCAAGTTGAGCTCGTAACTGATTGAAACACAGGAGCGCTTGCAATAGTCTCCGGCTTTGATCACTCGCAGCGGCACCGGCAACTTCCCGTCGTACCGTTTCCAGCTGTTGTCGCGATGCTTCCAGTTTTCTTTCCAATTCCTCGATTTGTCTACGCTGCGACTGTACTATGTCCTCCGGGGGCTCCAGTTCAATTTTTAATTCAGGCGATGCCACAGACACGGGTGATCGGGGAGCGTCCTCTTGCATCTCAGCGAGAAAAGGACGTAAACGGTCGAGAAGCTGCGGCTTAGGCCCGGAAACCCGAAGGTTGCGACGTTTACATTCCGCACGCAGATCTGATACCTTCATATCTTCAAAGCGAGCTGACGTTGACAGAGATGTGGTAGAAGTCGGCGGCAAGGGCGGTGGAGGTGGTGCCGGATATACGTCAGAGGAGTCCGATGCGACTGACGACGGTGCAGGCGATGTTGGTAAGATGAGTTGAAGAAGTAATTGCTGTTGATGTAAAAGTAGTTCATAGGGTGTCTCCACCGAGCCTGGGGGTGAGGAAGATTTTTGTGCATTTGGGGGCCCCTTATATTCATGAAATTTAAATCGTGCCTTCGGCTTTGGCTTACATTTCCTAGGTATTTTTTTCCCGGGTGCGGGACGCTGAGGGGATGTAGCGGCGCTGCATGGCGAGAGCGTGGAAGGTGGCGAAGGGGAAGGAGAGACTTCTTCCGCGGGTCCGCAATATTGAGATGGATGTTGTGGACGTCCTGATGCCCCTTCACTTGTCGCTTTAAATGCTAGAATGCCACTCTTTACTGCTTCTTCAATGTTTTCCTCTGTGTGCAGTATATTCTTTTTAATCAGTTCCAATGGACCAGGTCGGTGTGACAATTGATCGTTGAGCTGGTCTGCCAACCTCGCCTTCTTTAACATTCGTTGTTTTTCCGCCAAACTGGGGTCAACATGACTCTCCTAAAATATAAGAAAAGGTTCGGTAAGTAAAGGTAGAGTATTTCATAGATTCAGATTTTATTCCTTTTTATAACGCACTGCATACTGACCTGTTCTAAAATATGTCTTCGTTCAAGTTCTTGCCGGTCTGGTCGCCGCTGTATTTTAGCCTTCAGCAAATCCCCAGTTTTTGCTCTTTCCAGTTGTTTGCATTGTTCAAAATAAGCTGGTGGCGTTTTGCGGGCTGTAATAAAAATTGATTTTAATCATTAAAATTATTGCAGTGAGTGTGGCGGACTTTTATATCGCGTATGCGCTATTAATGTATAAAATTTACTTTTCTATTGGCAAGTTAGAAATTCTCATTATCTATCCCCAGTGTACGGGTTGTAAATAAAATTCTTTCGCCCACGCACCATTTGCGACGATCACTAGGCAGACTGAGACTAAATGTAAAATGGTAGGTACACTTACGAGGCATGATTCCTTGATCCACCAGCTGGTTGAATGGCCGCCGCATCATCAACTTCACTTTTAATGCTGTAAAAGTTAAATTACATTATAGCGGGCATATTAAAGTAAAACAAATTATTAAGATATATGTTATAAACTGTATTCGAAAATAATGATGCTTAATCAGGTACCCAATTTGATTTCCATGTGACAAAGTTTGGCGCTATGACGGCGCGTGACGAGTATCGACGTAACGGATGGAGTGTTGTTCGACGACGTGATCGATACGTCGATCGGTACATTCGGATAACATATGCATCGATAGAAGCGGCCGGATTAGAGATACGAGGGAGTTGAGCGTAGGCGACGAGAGTGCTATATTCTCGGTTGCGTGTAGACACGCGGGGCGCAGCGAGCGACGGGCGGACAACGCTGGCGGACCGCCAACATAAATAAACACTGCACAAGGAAACTAGTGTTATGCCGCGACCGTATTACAGACGAAACATTCACTACCACTAGGCCGAATATTGTGGGTTACTGGGCGTCGTCTTAGCTCCGCATTAATTTCGCTCAACAGTTGTTTTGAATTAATTATGACTGACTTTCCAATTGGTGTTTTTGTTTGACTTTTGGCAAGATCGCATCGTTAATGAATTGTTAGTTAATATCAATTTATAAGGAAAATTATATTTGTATCATATAGATACAATTACGTTTATCCGTAGTTATTTGACATTATTACCAATCTTCTAATCTGGCGCATAGCACTAAAAATATTGTATCATAATAAGTTAAAATTGGCATTATTATTTAGACTTACAATACTGTTTACAATACTGGTCTAAAAAATATCTTCAGCATCGGCACAGTTAAAATTTAGCATATCATACCATCGAGATAAATCTAGATCAAGATAGCTTAATAATTATTTAAGCCCTATTTAAGTTTGGATTCCAATAACGCGGGATTCATAAGCAACATCTTTATCTTAAAAACCTCTCTGTCGTCTATACTACACGATGAAATCATTAATTTCAAAAGAAAATTCCACAATATTTATAGAAACAACAAATGTATTCGGAACGTCTTTTTAATATTGACGACACGATAAACAATATGTCGTAATATTTTATAGTGTTTTAAATGCAAATTTATTATGTTAGTCAGTAGCGCTGACAACTAAGGTGGTTATTTATTGGCGGCGTATGCAGACGTCGGCCTGAGAATGGCCGGAAGTGCAAACTTCAGTATGCATTCTGATGGGGACGTCACAGAAAGCCCACGCGAGAACTTTGTATATCATACAGTAAATAGCTCCCGATCGTCTAAACTCGCTTTAAGACTGCTAAATGATGTTACTAGAACATTTACGTCAAATACATTATTCCGTATATTACCGGTTCGCTATTTTATGGTCGCTGGAAGAACTCTACATAGCTCAACTGTAATATCGACATCACAATATTTTTACTAACACAAAAGTAACCACGGCCACGATTAATTCCAAATACGTTTGGAGTCGTACCCGAACACCTCAAGTTGAAGGTGCTAACCCTAAGAACTAAATTGGAACGTCTCGGGTCCATCTAACCCTTCAAACTAGAATAAGGTGGCGTATTGTTGTTATAAGGCAGATGTGACAACGGTGTCTATGGAGTTAAACCATAATGATTTTTACACCTTCAAACTTATCTTATAACAGTTATCGCAGTCATTCTCGTAATGCTTAAACACAACTAAAAAGTTACTAAACTAAACTTAAAGAGTTACTACTTAGAGCTGCTAAAGAGTACTTACATTCCATATGCTTGCCCATGGCCGGTTTGAGAGGGCTATCGTCAACGACCACCTTCGGCGGGGAGTCGCGTGGCGGCGAGCTCGGCGGCTCGCTGCAACCGCTGCCGCTCGCCTGACGCCCGGCCATCTCCTCCGCACCCGAACTGTTGAAATATACCTTCGTTAGTAGGACGAAATAGGTAGTCAACGGCACTAACCGTTAAACACTAGTTCAGTTCACATCAGAATCTCAATAGGGTATTTGACTACAGTGGAAATATTGATCAAACGATTGTTATCTTAAAAGTAACTATTTTTGTAAGCCCACTAAGCCAACAAATTATTTTAAAATCCATTTG